>ML325910.1:0-11234 GCA_005239505.1 Nicotiana paniculata | reverse complement strand
ATATATATATATATATATATATATATATATATATATATATATATATATGGGGGCTATTATTGCAAAATATGCAATTTTAGCCTAAGGATGCAAAATAAAATTATAATAAGTGTAGAAAAAATATTTAAGCTTAATACGGATATAGATGGTGAAAACTAAATGATAAATCATCATAAAATTATTTGAGATGCAACTAAAAATTATTTATGCAAGAATAAATTGATTAAAAGCCCTTAAAAATTATGGAAAATTATGGAAAAGTACTTGATGATGCTCATGAACTATTTTGTATATATGTATTTTTCAAGAAATATGAGGAAAAAATTGGGTATCAACATGTTGTATGGCCCCCGACTTTACCGAGGTGGGATAATAAAGCTTCAACATCGGGCTACCAAGACACTTATCTCGAGCATAGATGAGGACAAAGATCGAGGTTGGATGGGTCGATTCATCCGAGTAAAGACCTCAGACCTGATTTCGGCTGATAGCATGTCGTTTCCCGAGAGGTGGAATATGAAACGTAAGTATGATTCCATTATTAGCTTCTGTTTGTCATTTTTACTTCTGCATTCTTCCTTATCAGCATTTTTTATCAGTGTAGCTGCTGCTTGGATGCCGGGTGC
Source organism: Nicotiana paniculata (assembly GCA_005239505.1). NCBI lineage: Eukaryota > Viridiplantae > Streptophyta > Magnoliopsida > Solanales > Solanaceae > Nicotiana > Nicotiana paniculata. The sequence goes on along the minus strand of ML325910.1, from coordinate 10,608 downwards.
AGTCCCTCACCTCGATAGTTGGGTCAGGAGCCCGGTCTCGACATCTACATATGCTGAGCGCGCATGGTGCGATATGTCAAAGGGCCGGTGGGAGGCTAAAAACCATGGTAAGTCTCGTTCTTGTACTTAATGATTTACTAAAATGCCTCTCCGAGCTTACTCGGTTTCCCTTTTTTGCAGGTCTTGGTAAAGATGCAACCATGATGCCCCCGTCCGATGATGAAAAATCCTCTCTACCCATCTCGAAGCCAGCTAAGGAGGGCAAGAAAAAAAGGGCCTCGACTTTCGAAGGGCAAGAGCCGAAAAAGAGAGTGGATCATAAGCCAAAAAAGAACGACATTCCCCTGTCTGTGGAGTCAGCCCAACTCCTAAGGGAGGAAGAAGAAGAAGAAGAAGAAAAGTAGGACGATTCTGATCTGGTGGCTCGATCACGAGCTAATACCGAGGTTCAAAAGACCACCAAATCGGTCGAAGCTGGAAATATATTTTGGCTCGATCTGTAGGGGTCTAAGAGAGGGATTCAGTTGGAGTCCCTGAGATGATTGGAGCTAAAGGTGCCTCACCTCGGGGTGAGAAGGCGGCGGTAATGGATGTGGAGGCCGGTCTCAAGGCTCCTCGAGATGGAGAGAGAGCCCCAAGAGACCCATTTGTGGCAATAGAAATCAGAGACTCCCCGTCGCTTCCTTCATTCCCCGAGGAAATGATTTGGGAGGCTTGGCCCATGAAGACTCCTAATGTAGAAGGGGCCCAGGGAGGGGAGGGCCCTTTCTGTGGTTATTTTGTTGGGATCAATGATATTGTTGGCCTGAGCAACTTAGAGATACCAAGGAAGAGATCGGGCAAAACTTCCTCGAGTTTTAGACTAACCAGCCAATTTTTGGCCCCTAGTGTCAATCCCGGGTGCAAACGAACAATCATTATCTCAATCCCGGAGGATGCACGAGTTCTAGCCGCCCCTATAGGGGCGACTAGTTACCTTCGTAGTCTGGTCACGGAGGAGGACCAAGCTCTGATAGACGAGGTCGGAGCACCGTGTCTCTATAACGAGGCCCAACAGGCTTTGAATCGGGTAAGCCCCAACTCCCTTTGTCAATACCAGATTCCATACTTGTGTTTTTCTCTTCTTGCCTAATTCTTTTTCTTCTATTTTTGTAGGCATCGGTGCTTCATCATGAAGCTTTCTCTAGGTCTCGAGGAGAACTGAGCTGATACGAGGCCGAAATTCAAGGGCTCACTGAGGAGAAAAATGCCCTCAAGCTTCTCAGTGAGCAAAAAGAAGAATAAAACAAGGGCCTTCGAGTTGAGCTAACTATGTCTTAGAAAGAACAAAGCGACCTGGCCAAGCAGGTAATAAGAATCTTAGAAGTTTGTGACATCGGTTCGGTCGTTACGGCTAACAGTTTGATACCACAGGTCCAACAGAAGCTCGATATAATCGGGAAACTTCGTGAAGAAGTAGATGGGGTGAAGGCGGAAACCATAGCATGGAAGCAAAATATGGACCGTCTTGCGTCAGAGAAGGAGGCTGCTCGAGCTCAACTAACCTCGACTGAGATTCAACTCCAAAGCTTGAAAGAGAAAAACTTGGTGCAAGCCAAGAAAATCGAGGAGTTCCAGACTCGATTGGGTTCAGCTACCTCCGATCGAGAGAGGCTGGTCACAGAACTTGCAGCAGCCAAATCCGAGGCTGAGACGGCAAAGGCCGATGCTGAGGCAATTGTGGCCGTCTACCGATCCAACACCGAAGCCGCTCAAGCTCGAGAAAATGAAGTTGCCCAGGTTCGAGCATATTGGGTTGCTGAGTATGCCAAGTGCCCGTCTTGAAGGAACACTGTCGAGGAGGTCCACGCTTGTGGCTTCGATCTTACTGCCGAGATCGAAAAAGCAAAAGAGCTTGAAGCTAAAGCCAAAGCGTTGGCCTCTCCCGATGATGATAACTCCAGGAGCATGAGCGGGTCCGAGAGTGGGGAAAACCCCGAGGGTGAAGATGTTGCTTCTGGAGAAGATTAGGCACTTAGGATCTTTATTTTTGGGTTTTTGTATGTAATCCCTATCGGGCCACGGTCCCCTTGTAAATAACCTTTTGATATATATATATAAAGATCTTTTTTCCTTTCTGTCTTGTCTCGTGAAATTTTTACTTCATTCTGTCTTATGAAATTTTTGCTTCATTTATGCCTTATGAAATTGTATTCATAGGTTCAATGCTTAGGCAATGGACCGAACTAGTATAGTTTTTACGATCGAGCGAGTGCTTGCTCGAACTCGAAGTAAGGTAACCCTTAGGTTTTATTTGAGCTAGGACAATCTCTCGAACTCAAAAGCAAAAAATATCTCGTAGGCTTTTGTATTAGTGTTTAACCAAAGAATTAGATTCTCTGCCAAAGCTATTTTAAGAAGAACACGAGTTTCTGATAACCAAAGAATATGCTAATAATTGTAAGTAAATTCGTATATAGAAAGCAGAAACATGCGTAAAAAGTAAGTATGTTTCAATAGTGGTTCGAACATGTCCTTACAAGTTATATTTTACTCCTTTTATAGGGAATTTCTTAATATAACGTCTACTCTTTTCAATGATTGAGCATTAATGGCTAATAATGGCATTAATGTAATGTTACAATGATTAATCGTAACTGTTGCGTGAAGATTATGTAACGTTTTGGCTCATTAAGTGAAGATCCCCGAATCTCCCCTTTATTCCGTCTTGATTCATTCTGACCTTGTCTCTTCGCCTTCTTAATTAGGTCGAGATTCCCGTATATGATTACCCCGTGGGTATGCTGTTCTGTTCCTCTTTATCTCGTACCTCTTCATAAAGTCTCGTCCAGTTGTCATGTTGTCATTACTCCACATAGATTGATGAGTCATCTCATAAGTATTACACGTGTGAATCTCATTTTTACCAATACACATAGGCCCCCCACTTACCATATATTTATCGATTAATATTTGGTAAGTGGATACTCATTTATGGCGGGAACATTTTGCCGTCGCTTTACTCGTTCCATTGCATCCGTCTCTGAATGTATGTGTCGCTTGTCACTTCCATTTAATGCTCGTGCCACGTGGCTTTCTCGGATTGGCTCTGTAATTATTCAGCGCCTTTTAGGACTTTTTGCGGCTGCATCAGTCTCGAAGTGACAACTTCAATTATGACTTTCACATCATTATTTTTTCCTTTTTTGTTACGGTTGCCTTTGAGTATAAATACCCATTTTCCTTTCTTTACTTTCACGGAAAATTTCTAACCTTATTTCTTTATTTGTAAATTCTTCATCTTCGTAAATATGTCTTCTTCAAACCAGCAATCTAAAAAGGTCATCATTGTAGATGAACTGACTCCTTCTTCTGCTCCAACACGGAGTAGGAGGGGCGGTAGGCTTTGGAGCTTAAATTCTACTCCTTCCAGGGGTTCTTCTTCTTATTCTTCTCCCTCGCCATCTTCTAGATCTAACACTCCTTCATCTTCTTTGAGGGCTAGGGCTTCTAGATCTTCATCAAAGAGTAGAGAACATAATGAACCACTTCGTGAGTCGAGAGTCGAGATAGAATTTACCAATACAGATAGTCCCCCCACTTACCATATATTTATCGATTAATATTTGGTAAGTGGATACTCATTTATGGTGGGAACATTTTGCCACCGTTTTACTCGTTCCATTGCATCCGTCTCTGAATGTATGCGTCACTTGTCACTTCCATTTAATGCTCGTGCCACGTGGATTTCCCAGATTGGTTCTGTAATTATTCAGCGCCTTTTAGGGATTTTTGCGGCTGCATCAGTCTCGAAGTGACAACTTCAATTATGACTTTCACATCATTGTTTTTTCCATTTTTTGACGGTTGCCTTTGAGTATAAATACCCATTTTCGTTTCTTTACTTTCACGGAAAACTTCTAACCTTATTTCTTTGTTTGTAAATTCTTCATCTTCGTAAATATGTCTTTTTCAAACCAACAATCTAAAAAGGTCATCATTGTAGATGAACTGACTCCTTCTTCTGCTCCAACACAGAGTAGGAGGGGCGGTAGGCTTAGGAGCTTAAATTCTACTCCTTCCAGGGGTTCTTCTTCTTATTCTTCTCCCCTGCCATCTTCTAGATCTAACACTCCTTCATCTTCTTTGAGGGATAGGGCTTCTAGATCTTCATCAAAGAGTAGAGAACACAATGAACCACTTCATGAGTCGAGAGTCGATGAGATTGTTCTCGCGGAGTTTTCTTTTGACAAGGATAGTCAAGCCATGAGTGAGAAACTTTCTTCAATGTCATCACATGACAGTTCTGACCTTTATCCTACCAAAATAACAGAGGGCTTAGTGTCTCTTATATGAAGGGATTGTTATTGGAAACCTGATTTTCCTGTTGTTGTTCCTAACGATAACCAAAGAATAACCTCTTACAAGACTAGATATTCTTATGTCTATACTTATCCCTTCACATCAGGATTCAAGCCTCCCATCGACCCTGTTATCATCGAGTTTTGTCGGTTCTTCAAAGTTTGTCTAGGACAAGCCGTTCCTCTTATTTGGCGAGTAGTCCCGTGCCTTAGGTATTTGGCCAATTTAGATTTCGTATCTTTTAATTTTCATCATCTTATTCACCTCTATTCTCCGATGTTGTTCTGCCAATGAGTGTTTACTCTCGCGGCTAGGAGTAAAAAGGTGTTAGTTACTCCAGATGATGACAAAGATAGAGGGTGGTATGTCCGGTATGTTGCTGTCCCTAATGCATGTTTAGTAGGTGAAGAAAATCTCCCCTTCCCTGAGAAGTGGAACTTTGCACGTGAGTACAGTTTTGCTCACTTTTCTTTTCTTCACTTTTGATGAACTTTCAGTACCGTGATTGTTTCTTCTTCTTTTGCAGCAACCATGGGAACCGTCGAGAATGTCTCTGATTTTCGTGATTGGGTAGAAGAACTCTTGTCAATCGCTCCTTTAGAAGAACTTTCGTGGAAGTACCTTTCTTTGAGGTTTGGTTGGAAGGTGAAGACCCACGACAAGTGAAGTTTTTTGTTTTTACTTCTTCTCTTTTTGAGCTTTATCTGACCCCTTTATTTGGTAGGGTTTCCTTCTCGTGGAGTTTCTGTTGCGGTTGTGTCCGCTTCAAGGCTGTCTCTGGATAAGGCTCAGGAGATCATTGTTGGTTCCTCCTCATCAAAAATAAAAGCAAGTGGGTCAAGACCTTAGAGGAGGAATAGGAAGAGGAGAGTTCGCTGGTCCATAGGTCATGTAGGAGGAGGGTGGTCTCATATGATGAATTTGCACCCGTTGTTGATCCTCCTGTGCATGAATCAGAACATTCCGCGCCTGAAGATGCAACTCCATCTCCTGTTCGTGAGTCTGTTGATCACCTATTCCAACAAGGTTGTGGTACCATCTCTGATGAAGCTCCTCTTGTTGTTTTCTCTCCTCCTGCTGCTAAGAAACTTTCATTTATTGCTCCTGTTGCTGCCTCTGTTCCCATTGCCGTTCTTACTCCCGTCGCTGCTCCTCAACCTACTCCGTCTGTGGCTCCTTCGCCCGCCCCCGCTTCCGTGCCTTCTGCTATTGAAGTAGGGACTTCCAGTAGGGGTGATGAAGCAAGTTGCAATATAGGTTCCTGCAGCGGGCAGCCTCTTGAAAAAGTCGGGCCAGGCTGATGTATGGTTAAAGCCATTGATAGGTTTGACTGAGAAGTCTAAGCTGGAAAGCCACAACTCCCTGACTTGGATGAACGAGATTGTGCATTCGTCCTTAAAGGTAAAACTTGCTTTTCCTCCATATTTACTTATATATATTCTTACTGTATCTAAATTATCATTTTATGTAGATCAACCTTATACGAACAAAGCTAATGAAGAGAATTGTTCAAACAGAGCAAGAAGCAAATGACTTCCATATTGAGGCTGACAATTGGAAGGAGCAGTACGAGAGTTTACAGCTTGACATGGAGGCAATGAAAGAGGAAAAGTGTACCTTGGAGCGGCAAGTTAGGGTTATGGAAGCAGAACTGGCCGTTGAGAAGGCATCTTCGAACTAGGAAGGTAAGGACAAAAGTGTCTTAGAGTCTTCATTTGCAAAGCAGCTTTTCCGTGCCACAGAGGAGATTAGGAGCCTGAAGCCTTTGTTGGACCAAAAGGAGGTGTACTCTGGCGAACTTGTTCAATTGCTCACCCAAACCCAAGAAGACCTCCGTAACTCTTCAGAGAAGGTCCAGTTTCTAGAAAGATCCATCGCTCCTTTACAGGCCTCTCATGATGCTGTCGGGGCTGAAAGAGATAAGCTAAGAGCTGAAGCTGAACAATGAGAGAAAGACTATGAGGCTCTTGAAGACAAAGCAGTCGTCGATGTTAGTGGGCTTATTTGAATGCCCGTCTTGGCAAATTGACGGAAATGGGCCAAGAGGGTTTTGACTTGGAAGCCGAAATTGCTAAAACCAAAGAGACGATTGAGAAGTCTCAGCAAAGTCAGAATTTCTCTTCACCTGAGGCTGAGGTTCCTGTTGCTCGTGTCTCGCCATCTCAAGCCGCTCCTCCTGCCAGTTAAGACAACCCCCCATCTAGTGAAAAAGTTTAAGGAACTTGGTTCTTTTTTTTTTATTTGCAACAATTGGTGGTTACTCCCGGTCCCATTGGGGGTAAAGTTCGGTCCTTTGTAAGTCCCTAACTGACAACTTAGGGGTAACTTTTGTATAAAAAAATTAGGCTTAGACTAATTTAATACTTAGTTTTTTGCCGCTATATATTAATAGTAATATCGGCATGACTTTCGATTCCTTTGAGTTTTTGTTTTCACTCTTAAATCTTTGCATGCTTTCTTTTTGAGGTTTTTGGTTTACCTCTGAGTGTTTGAATTTGCATTTTAAAAAATGCTTAGATTTTTCGTACCTTTTCGTATAGGCACAATTTATAAAAGAGGGCCCTTTTTTGATCGACATTTAATAAAGAAGACGTCTCAACTTCATAATGGTGTAAACGTACAAAAGAGAGATATGGATTTCACATGTTTTTCTTTGACAACGTTTTTAAGAAAGTCTTTGCATTGTTTCGAACTTTCGCAACATTTTAATGTGTTTGTGTATCGTCCATAACTCCTTTGCAGCTGTTTTTCTTACAACAGATTTGGTATAAACTTGTACTCGTAACTGTTTTTCTTTTGTGACAGCTTTTTCGAATTAATACAAAGGTATAACTATTTTCATTTATAACAGCTTTTTGAATAAATATACGAGTATGAATTTTTACCCGTAACTGTTTTTGTTTACAACATTTTTTTTGAATAAATACAAGGATAATGCTTTTCTCATCCGAAACTGTTTTTATTTACAACAGTTTTTGAATAAGTATAAGGATGTTGCTTCATCCGTAACTATTTTCATTTACAACTGTTTTTGGCTAAGTACAAGGATGTGCATTTTTATCTGTATCTAATATTCTGCCCTTAACCTAAACATTCCTTTACATTTAAGAATATGTTTTTTTGAAGGTTTTTGAATCAGGCTTTGTGTTTTTTGTCCTTGGCTCTTTGATTTTGCTCATAGTACTTGACTTGTTGGGAAGATGGATCTTCAGTCTTGAGCTTTGACTTTTTGATAGTCTTTCTTTGCTTCTTCTTTGCCTTCCATACTGTATAGTCCCTCAAGTGTTTGAGCTTTGAAGAATAAAATCTCGAGCACTTGACTATTCTTTCCTTGTGGTCCTTTTCCTGAAAAGGAAAAACATACCGGACTCGAAGGTATATAGTTTAGATGATGACTGTTTAACCCTTTAAAAACGTCCATCAGAAAGTTGTAACCCTGGCCGGGAATTCAGTTACTTCCTCGTGTCTATGCAGGTCTAATATCATCATCTGGTGATGGATTAGCTTTTTGCCTATCATCTAAAATGGTTAGTATTTAACTGTACAAAAGTAAAATCGAACGTAATGATACCTGACCGGGGGTATTCTCTTTACTTCAGAAGTGATACTTCTTCAAATGAACAACATTCCAACTGGTTGGTAAGATTATGCTGTCCATAGTTTCCAGCTCGTAAGCACCTTTTCCAGCAATGCCACGGACTTTGTAGGGCCCTTCCCAGTTTGGATTTAGCTTTCCTGCACCAGCTTCCTTTGTTGATTGGAAGACTTTTTTAAGAACGAAGTCCCCAATTTTGAAATATCTAAGGTGAGCTTTTTTGTTGTAATATCGCTCTATAATTTGTTTTTGGGCTGCCATACGTATTAATGCAGCTTCTCTTCTTTGCTCGAGCAAATCCATATTTGTCCTTAACTCGTCGTTGTTTGTTTCTTCCGTTGTCGTTGTGAATCTCGTGCTTGGTTCGCCGATTTCCACTGGTATTAATGCTTCTGAACCGTAGACAAGCGCGAATGGGGTTTCTCCCGTGGCTACTTTTGTAGTAGTTCTATAAGCCCATAATACTGCAGGTAGCTCGTCAGGCCAGTTTCCCTTGACTTTTTCCAACCGTTTATTTAAGTTGTTGACAATGACTTTGTTTGTTTACTCGGCTTGCCGATTAGCCACGGGGTGATATGGTGATGAAGTGATTTGCTTGATTTGCCAGCTTTCGAAGAATTCTGTGATTTGTGAGCCTATGAATTGTGGTCCATTGTCACATACGATCTCCTCTGGTATTCCAAAGCGGCATGTTATGTGTCGCCATATGAAGCTTTTACTTCTTTCTCTCGCACCTATTTAAAAGCGTCTGCCTCCACCCATTTTGTGAAATAATCAGTTAATACGAGTAAGAACCGTACCTTTCCTTTAGCTGGGGAAGGGGTACCACTATATCCATGCCTCATTTCATGAATGGCCATGGTGACACCACTGGGTGGAGTAATTCTGCTGGCCAGTGCATATTGTTGGCATATTGCTGACATTTATCGCATTTAGCTATGAAGCTCTCAGCATCTTCCTCCATTTTAGGCCAATAATACCCTGCTCTAATTAGGGTTTTGACTAAGGATCTTGCTCTTGCATGGTTTCCGCGGTGTCCTTCGTGTACTTCCTTCATCACGTACTCCGTTTGATTGGGTCCAAGGCACTTTGCTAGGGGACCTCCAAATATTTTACGGTATAAATTTTCACGAACTAGGCAGTACCGCGTAGCTTTCCGGCGAAGTGCTTGAGCTGCTTTTCTATCTTCAGGCACGATGCCGTTCTGCAAAAGGTTTACAATTTCGTTTCTCCAATCCCAGGTTAAATTGTTAAATGTTACCTCATTTTTGTCCTGTTCGATTGCTGAATGAAATAGGTGTATGACAATTGCACTGTCTTTATTTGTTACGTCAGCAACTGCTGCGAGGTTAGCTAATGCATCCGCTTCTGCATTTTCCTCTCTGGGTATTTGCGTAACTTTCCATGACTGGAATTACCTGCTAGGTCTCGTGCCTTTTCCATATATTGTTGCATCCGAGCCTCTCTTGCGTTATAAGTCCCCTGCATCTGGTTTACCGCTATTTGAGAGTCACTTTTGATCACGATTTGCTCAATTGAGAGTTCTCGTGCCAGTTCAAGCCCTGCAATGACAGCTTCGCACTCTGCTTTATTGTTAGTTATGGGATAACATTTAATGGCTTGTCGTATCTTTTCACCCACAGTGATATTAAGACAATTCCCAAGCCGGCTCCTTTTATGTTAGAAGAGCCGTCAGTAAATAGGGTCCAAATTCCTGGATTAGCCCCGTTGAAGAGTTGTAACTCTTTTTCCACTTCAAGGATTATGCTAGTATTAAAATCAGCGACGAAATCAGCTAAAATATGAGACTTTATTGCATTCCTAGGCTGATATATTATGTCATGTTTGCTTAGTTCTATTGCCCATTTAGCTAATCTCCCTGATAACTCTTGTTTATGCAAAATATTTCTTAGTGGATACGAGGTCACAATAGTGATTGGGTGACATTGAAAGTATGGTCTCAACTTTCTAGCTGCTATGATTAGAGCTAAGGATAATTTTTCTAGATGAGGATATCTAGTTTCAGTATCTAATAAAGACTTGCTTACATAATAAATCGGAGATTGTTTACCTCTGTCTTCTCTTACCAGTATTGCACTTACGGAAATTTCTGCTACGACAAGATAGGCACACAACCTCTCCCCCTCTTTTGGTTTAGACAACAACGGGGTTTTTGATAGATAGGCCTTCAGATCTTTGAGTGCCTGTTGGCATTCTTCAATCCATTCGAACTGATTCTGCTTTTTTAGAACTGAAAAGAATTTAAAACTCTTCTCCGAAGACCTGGAGATAAATCTTCCTAAGGCTGCAATCTTCCTATTAGCTTTTGAAATTCTTTTTTGCTCGTAAGTATATCAGGTATTTCATCAATAGCTTTAATCTGAGCGAGGTTTACTTCTTTACCCTTATTTGATACAAGGAAACCCAAAAACTTACCTGATTCAACGCCAAAGGCGCATTTTTCTGGATTTAGTTTCATGTTATACCTACGCAGGATTTCGAAGGTGATTAAAAGATGATGGAAATGATCTTTCGCTTGAGTTGATTTTACCAGCATGCCATCAATGTATACTTCCATTGTTTCCCCAGATGTTCCTGGAACATCTTGATCACTAGCCTTTGATACGTGGCTCCAGCATTTTTCAGGCCAAAAGGCATGACTTTGTAACAAT
>ML325909.1:46992-80809 GCA_005239505.1 Nicotiana paniculata | reverse complement strand
CCCCCCCTTTGCAGAATTCAATGGATGTCTGTGTGAAATTACAATTTCATCATCTCGGGTGGTTATTGGTTGACCCGTTTATGAGGTATGTGCATGGACAAATTTGGCCAGTCGTTCTTCAAGCTGACATTGATGAATTGCATATATTACAATTTTATGATTGGACTAAGGATATGAGGTACTTAACAGTAGATAAATATGCATGTAAAATTAACCAAAAAGGAGAATTTAGATTTCTGAAATATGATGCTGATGTGTTATCTTTGTGTAAAGACCTCAAGGGGGGATTTTATTGATGTGTATATTTGTCACACAATTACCATGTGTTGATTTAGACCTAGATGAAATGTTAAGTTGTAGTGGTTTAAATGTGGAGCCCATTGATGTTCAGCCATCTGGCTTTAATGAAAGGTCACATGGGCAAACAAGTGATGTTAATGCTAGGGCAACAAACTCACCTACTAATGCTAGGGCAACTCACTCACCTAACAATGATATAAATAGGGGTGATAACACTCATGGGAAGGTTAAAGAGAGGGTTGTTGTAACTGATTCTGATACAGAAGACTCTAGTGAAGATGAAGGTGAGTTCTATAGCTTTCATTTAGCTACTGATGCGGAGGGTGATAAGGTAAGTGCTGAGAGTGAGGATAAGGATTATGAAGCTATTTCTGATGATGATGATAATACAGATGAGTCATTATATGGTTCTGATGAGGATATTAATGGGGAGACAAGTGACCTAGAACCTGAAGTAGTTGTTGCTAGACAAGCTAAAGTGAATTTAAAGAGTAGTAAACTAAGATCTAATGAAGTTAATACTGATGAGATACCTAGTGGACCTGTAGGTATATACCCTGATTTTGAAGACATGTATAAAGATAAGCAGTCCAAATATGTTGGAAAGTTGGGAGGGGATGAGCAATATCTGCACAGTTCAGATCCAGGTAGTGAGGATGATGAAGTTGAAGAAGATGGGGTGCATAACCCTCAACCAAGAAGATACAGCAACAAGGTATACTTTGATCCTGCTTGTAAAAAAATATGTTTCCAGTTGGAAATGGTGTTTGAAAGTGTGAAGCAGTTCAGATCTACTTTGCAAGATTATGCTATTCAAAGAAGAGTTCAAATTAAGTTGATGCCTAATGAGCAACATAAGGTTAGGGCAAAATATGTGAACTCAACAAGATGTAGATGGCATATTTTGGGAAGTTTGGAGGGACACACAGGGAATTTCATTGTTAGTAGCTACTATCCTGTTCATAAGTATTTTAGAGCAACCAGAAACAAGATGGCTAATACATCATGGGTAGCTAAACATTTCAAGGACAAGATTATCAACCAACCTGACATAAAGCTTAGGCAGTTACAGGATTCGATTGGGATAAAGTATGGTGTGTATGTGGGAAAATCTATATGTTCCAGGGCTAAATATCAGGTCATGGATCAGTATCTTGGTGATTACAAGCAGAAGTTTGCTAGAATATATGATTATGCTGACATGTTGAGGTCTACAAATCCTGGCAGCACTGTTGTTGTGAAGACTTCAAAGGAGACAATACCTGGTACAAAGGTTTTTGTGGCTAGGGTGAGCTACTATCATGCATTGGTGAAGATGGTAACAACCAAATGTACCCTGTTGCCTGGGCAGTGGTTGAAAATGAGACAAAGCACACATGGTCATGGTTTTTTAGGTGCCTAATGCATGGTCTGCAGCTCACAGAATCCCATGGTGAAGGGCTGGCCATAATTTCTGATATGCAGAAGGTATATACTTCACTCTGACTATTTTTGTTTCTGTTATTCTAATTGTTTCTCTTGTTGCTTAAGGGACTTCTTGCATCTGTTTCTGAGTTGTTGCCAAATGTTGAATACAGAATGTGTGCAACACATATGGAGCAACTGGAAACAAAAGTGGAAAGGAGAGGAAAAAAGGAAGAAGTTCTGGGCATGTTCAAGGGCTTCCTTTGAAGCATATCTGAAGGCTAAGTTGGATGAATTGGCAGAATTAGGTGATAATAAGATCATTGAGGATCTATTGAGATACCCAAAACAAAGTTGGTGTAGAGCATTCTTCAAAGATTGGAGTAAAAGTGATTCTGTGGAGAACAACATGTGTGAGACCTTTAACAATTGGATCTTGTCTACTAGGCACAAGTCTATCATAACCATGTTAGAAGAGATTAGAGTGAAGGCGATGGAGAGGATGATTGGCATGAGAGAGTTTGCTACAAGGTGGATTTCTGATGTATCTCCTATGGCAATGGGGTACATAGAGGAACGATCTCGATATGCAGTTAAGCATAAACTGAAATGGAATGGGGACACCGGGTATGAGATACAACATGGGGTTTACAAGCATATTGTTGACTTCTCTAAAAATACATGCACATGCAGATCATGGCAGCTCAAAGGAATACCATGCTCCCATGCAATATGTGCAATGTTCTTTAAGAAATTTGAGCCTGCTGACTATGTTGTTCACTGGTACAGGAAAGAAACATACCTGAAGGCTTTTAGTTGTTACATACAACCAGTGACCAACATGGAGATGTGGCCATCAACACAAAATGCAGCTGCTGAGCCTCATGTAGTTACCAAGATGCCTGGTAGACCTAAGAAAAATAGAAAAAAGGCTCAAGATGAACCAAAAAAGAAGTTTAGTAAGAGATCAAGGAAAGGGACACCAATGACCTGCTCTCATTGCAAGACAGTAGATCATAACAAAAAGGGGTGTTCTATCTTGGTAATGCATTCTATTTCAGAAATTTAATACTCATTTTATTTCTATAGCTCTTTTTTCTTTTTTTGGAAATTTCAGAAAGGACAAGGATCTAGAGCAGCATGTGATTCTGTTACTCAACCATCACAGTATGCTCAAACAACAACTCAATAATCAGTTCTTGTCAGTGATTATGGAACTGCCTGGACCACAAATACCCAACCATCAATTGTTGCAAGTGCATATGTAAGCATTCACTTTTTAATTTAGTTAATCTCTATTAGCATTCTACTTTTAAATTACTAGATAGTATTCTATCTTGAATCAGGATACTGGGAGTATGAGATCAAGGACTTTTGAGGATATTATATCTAGTGTTAGAGGAAGGCCAAGAGCTAGTGGACTTTGAGGAAGACCAAGAACTACTGGATTTGGTATTCTATTTGGTGATTCAGGAACAATGATTGAAAGGGTAAGATTAATAAAGAAATACTGAATTTTGAATTATTATTCAGATATTAGTTGTTTGTGTGGTAATTTGGCATTGATGATTGCAGTGTGGCTCAAGAGATAGGGTACATTCTGCGCCTACAAAAGTAGTGGATGTTGGGCAGACCAATATTGATCTTGGATATAGTACACCTGGACTAAGGTGGCAATGAAGAAATGCTATAACACAAAGGCAACTTCAACAACAGTTGAGGAAAAGACAAGCTCAAGCAAGCCTTAGCCAACCTCAAGTCCATTCTTCATCTCAGTCAAGCCAGTCTCCATGTCCAAGCCAATCTCAGCAAAACATCAACCAATCTCAACCTTGAAGATGACTGAATGTTCATATGGTTTCTGTTAATTTTTGTGAATGAACTTGTGTTAAGTCTATTAGTTGTAGAACTTTATTTCTAAGTGTGTTAGGGCAGAACTTATAATGTAGGTTAACTGTTAGTTATAGAATTTTTCTTTTGTTTGCTTAAATTATTTCTGCGGCTAGACAGAAATTCAGTGCTAATTTTGTCAACCAAGAAGGCTGATGGAACTTGGTTGTTTATATATGTTTGTTTGTGTTATGTCACAACTGCTTTTCATTCCAGGAAAAATACTTCATTTTGTCATTAGCATTGTACATAGGGTTATGAAGATATTGATTAGTGCTAACTAGACTAAGATGAAAATTACAATTCTTAGTGCTAATACAGCAACTAAGGTTACAATGATTCTCTTCCTACGATGTAGTCGATCTCTCTCTCTAATTCTTGATAACGGTCCTGAAATCACTTGTTTATAGTGATCTAGAAGAGGTGGGTCAAACCACCTAAAAAACTTACAAGAATTGACTTGACCATAGTTTGAGCACCCATAAAACCTTATTCCTAGATTTGTTGGCTTCCAAGTGATGCAAATATGATCTTCAACTCCACAATGACAAAATACAGGACTTTGAATCATTCTCACAGTCTGAAAAAAGAAAAAAAAAATTAAATAAAACTTCAGATTTTAAGAAATAGGAAGGAATGAAGCTTCAAATGCTACCAATGCTATATAATAGAGGGATAATGTGTTAGGGCAATTAAAGGAATAAGAACCCACTTAAATAGGCCCCATTTTTTTACCGTTGGGCGTTGGGAAAGGGTTCTCACGCTCCTAAAAGTCGTGAGACTCACGCACATAGATGACTAGGACCAACTGACGCCACATGGGATGGGTCAACGGTCAAACGTGTTTATTAGTTATGGGTTTCACAAGTTCGAGTGTTCAAATGGGAAAGTTGTAAGTTGGTATATCGACTTTCAAAATCCATGTAAGTTTAAGTGGCCAGGAAGTTATTTCGTCAATTTTAAATTTAAAAGAATTGAGTACTATCTAACCTCTTTTTTTTTTTTATCATTTTCTTAAATCAAAAGAGTAAGAGCATGTTTAGCCAAGGTTGTAAAATAAGTATGCTTAGAAAAGTGTATTTTTTTCTTTTGAATAAGTATTTTTGAGCAGCAATTAATATTTGACCAAGATTTTAAAAAATATTTTTAAAAGTATTTTTCTCAAAAATACTTTTTAAAAAGATATTTTTAGACAAAAATACTTTTTAAAAAGATATTTTTAGACAAAAATATTTTATGCTTATCAAAAACTGCTTGGCCAAACACCATATAAAGCGGCTTTGACAACAACTAAAAAAGCATTTTTAAGAAGAAGCTTGGCAAACAGGCTATAAGCTTGGTTCCAATAAAAATTATAGGACTATTTATTTCTTGCATTTATTTGACTATATTTGTTTGGACAGTTAGATAAACAAAAAAAAAAGGATTAGTGACATATATATTTTGAAACAAACAAAATTGTTATAGATAAGTTTAACTATATATATGATATATAGGTTATCTCCCTATACACCAATAAAAAAAGGAGAAATAACTTAATACAACATGAAAATGTAGCATGTACAGTATGTTCAATTGTTATATACTTTCAAACGTCAAAACACATCCTATTATTTTGAGATTTATGATATACGTAAATAATTAAGTAGTGAGGACAAAGAGCAAAACATAAGAAGAGAAAATGACGAGGCAGAAGACAAAGCTAACCATCACAATACTTTGTAAGCTGAGACCACTACAACAAACAAACTCAGTGTATTCCGATAAATGAGGTCTGGGTTGAGACCACTACGAAATAAACTATTAAAAAGCTTAAATAAGAAACATAAGCACTTGAAATTCATCTTATACATCCTTTTCCACTTCCTTTTTCCAGGGTAGGAAAATTGGAAGGAAAAAAAAACTAATTTTGACCACAACAAAAAAGCTTGCAGAAAGAGAAAATACCATCTTTTTTTAAAAACTGAAAAATCTATAGGCCATCGGAGATTGGTTTGGAAGTCGGTAGTTAATGGGCCGAACCCCTCTACCGTTCTCCACTTAAATCGTAGGCTTTTGTCTAAGGAAGGGTTCGAATCTCTGTGATGTACGTTAACCCACACGTCATGTAAATGTAAAACAAAATCCCTAGGTGCAAAGAGAATGCCCTTTCCTGTACCCCAGATGTAGAAAGAGTCAAGAACCCATCACTATAATCTGATACTTCGCCTACTAGCAGCATTAATTCCTGTAGTTTCTCCACCGTAAGGACCACTTGGCTTCTTGATATCGCGGACTTGTCCTTTCCTACGTTTCTGCTGCTTCTCATGTTTTCCCTGAGAGATATAAACAGTACTTTTGTTAACATTGTTATATCAGGAATTTAGTTCTTTTCAGGCACAAGCACTGCTTTAGCCACTTACCCTGTATTTCTTTCTTGGGTTTTTAGTTAGCTTGTTACGATGACGAGTAAGTCCCCTGTTTTTCTCCATCTAGAAATTAAAAAAAACCAACTTTAGTGAAACTACAAAAAAAAAGGTAGGTGATGAGTGCAACTGGCAACAAAGCTAGTATGCCATACCTGGTAATTTATCTGGCGCTTCCCATCCACAAGCGTTTCTGTTGTCGACGAAATAACTGGGACTCTACAGGGGCAAATTACAGTGAATTAAGTGAATCAAAGTGAACAAATGCATATCTGTTTCCAGGTAATGCACTAATGAAAAAATAGCCAAGCAAAGGATGCCATTGAGCTAGAGAAACAAATGCAGGAGGATCTTATCAAAAAAAGATGTGGGACTTCGAAGGATAATACATAATAATCCATATCAATAGGGTATCCTCAAAACTTTCACATGAAAGTAATTTAATTTAGCATGCGGAATGAGCTTGCTTTAACAATCTTAAACAATATTGAGTCTAACCTGGAATACATCTTTTCTTTAGCAGCAAGCTTAGCTGAATGTTGCTTTTCCACTTCTTTATAGAATTCCAAATCTGAGTCCATTTCACCATCGTCAGAACTCTCAACATCATCACTTGCATGGTTACCGGGCTCATCTTCAACATCATCAGAAGGTTCAACTCCGGCCCCGGCTAGAACTCTCAGTTCATGCTTTCTTCTCCTTTCTCCAATGTCGTCTCGCTTTGGTAAATCATCATCACCAGAAATTACCTTTCAAAGGGACAAAAGTTGTTGTAGTGCATCTAGTTAGGTTAAGTCACATGAGACATACTAAAGAACTTTGAAAGCTTAAAAAACATTCCATGCAAGGAAAAATGATTATAAACACATCTACTTTAACAAAAGCAAAATACAAACACAAACACACATCCAAATATATAAAAATAATACCAAGGAAACATGAAAGGAGAAGAAGTGCAGATCACAAAGCCAATATAGCAGGCAGCTACCTGAATATCGTCAGTAAAAACTGCTTGCACAATAATATTATTCCCCGTCTACCACACTGTATTTCTTTGATATTTGTGAAAGGCTATATCACAATTGTTTAATTTTAACTCAAAGAGAAAGGCAGTTTAACACAACATGTGTCAAACATGAAGGGTTTCTAAATAATCCTAATTGCCAGAGCTAGAAAACAGTGACACCAAACAGTAGAAACATAGTTGCCTTCACCCTGATAAGCACATAGGAGAATTAAAAACTTAACAATTGCATGCAGCTGAAGATAACTCAAATAACATATTACGACCTCATTCAACTCTTAAGAAGAGCACGTATAAAGATGTAACTTCTATGAAAGGCATGCAAAAATATACTCCCTCCGTCACAAAATCAGTTGGCCATTTATGATTATCAAGGCCAAACAGGTTTCGTTTCGTTTGGTTTTTTTTTTTTTTGAAATACCTGGGAATTGCTATAAAAGAGGCAAGAAAGAATAACTGAAAACAGTCAAGTGATCACCAATAAAGGAAAAGGGGGCCACTATTTTGCGGAAGGGAGCCACAAACAGAGACAGAAGTTGAAAGGACTGTCAAATTCCATGAGTACAGAGAATCAACCTCAATGCAGTTGCATACACTCACATAAAAGAAATAGGTTATTTATTTACATGAAAATCAACAAAATGAGCACAAAATTAAAGCATTTCTGATCCACACCTTGGGTCTCGCTACTTGAGGAGTTACAAGCCTAGACAGCTTATTTAAACTCCGTATCTCACGATCATCTCCAGCAACCATGGCATCATCATCAAAATCATCAGGTGTTGCCAACTGCCTGCATATAATTCATTGGACTTCCCATCAGTGATTTCATGTTTGCATTAAGTTATGTAGCTTAACAGAAGACGTATATGGAACAACATATGCAAATTAATACCCATTCAGTAGTCGCAAACGCTTGTTTTGTTTTTCATGTTTTCGTGCAATGGAACTTAAGACACCTGTCTGCTTCCATTTTTCCTCAAGGTCAGCTCTCACTTTTAACATTTCCCTGCTCTGGATACCAACTTGACCATCCTGCCACAATTCTTTAATTAGCTAATTTGAACTTACTGGTAAAAGAAGAAGAGGTCTGGTGGTCTTGCGACAAATAGGAACATGGATGAAAAAGCTGTTAGAAATAAAAAGACAATGACACTGGTACTAGTCTGGTGATATTTCATTTGCATTGTAACAGTGACAGTGGACTCGCCTGCTGATTGTTGATAAGCAGAATAGAGATGTGCTTAGACACATACACCATTTACCTGACGTTTGCGTTTTGATTCGTTTTTCTGTTGACTCTTTAAACCATTTGCCTCCACCAACTCAGCTTCATGAGGCTACAAAGAAGGGAAAAATTACACTAAATTTTTCATGGTTGCTTAATAAAAATTACAAAAGGTTTTCAATCAAATTAGCCCAAATAAACAAATGATGATGGATGCTTGAGCAACAAAATAAGATGAATCAAACTGGAAATTACCTCTGTTTCTTGAACATCAGCTAATGCCACAGAAGGCTTGTGACTAATGGGGAGAGGTTCAGAATCCAAGTTACTTCCCGCCAACTTTACACCAGTTACATTATCAACATTCTTGTGCAAAAAGTCTTCTAGTTCAGAAGGAAGATTTCCATCAAGTTCTTTCATCTGCATAAATGAATTTGTCAACACCTAGAAAGATAGGAAGAAGGGAGCAGGGTATGCGCATTGAAGCTAGCCAAGATTCAAATAAATCAGAAGAACAAGGAGAGGACTTAGCAACTATTTGGCAACATCATTTAGCACCTAAGCAAGCTAAGCGTGTTAATTCGATACACATTTGACAAATTTAATATGTTTGGTAACGATCAGTTAACATATCATTTCCATTTCAAATTCTCTAAGCCTCTAAAACTTGATTCAAGAATTGAAGAATCCCTTCCCCCGAAATCCGCATATTGAACTTATTTCATGTATGAGTTTAGCTAGCTATGCTAGACAGACAGATTTAGTTCATCAAATAAAGCAATAAGAATGCTAGAGACTATTTGAGGTATTCACTTAAGAAGCTATGCAAGAGTAAGAAATTGAGGAATTCAAATTTTGTAAACCAACATGAAAGAAAAAGGAAAGATAATTGGGTACGGGAAGGACATTACAGTTGGGCCTGGTAGGAATAAGTGACTGTTGTCCTTTTAGAAAGAACTGCAGAAGAGGAAAAAAGGTGGTTTCTTTCCATAGTTCTATAGAATAGCAGACCACCATAGAAAATTAATCCATTTGTTAGAGCTGAAATTTGTGGAGGCATCAATGCAATTTCAGAGAAATGGAAGATGCTTATCATCTTCTTTTACATTTAAAAATTGTTACATACGTGTGGAATTTAATGCCAAATGTATTTTTGGGAGAAAGGATAATACAGGATGCTGCTGCAAAACTTGGGGGAGGGGGGGTAAAAAGAGGCAGGAAAGAAAGCATAGGAGGTTATCCACATACAGGCATGTGTGGATGAACAAACAAGTCCAGAGTAGCACTAGGATACTTTTTGCACTACACTAATGAAGAAACAGCCCAGATACAGACAGATTCAGGATAGACCGAGAATAAGTTCAAAAAATTGAAACCATAAGCATTAAATAGATAATAAAGTGGCCTCTAACTTTTTCCATGAGCTAAATAATTATACTCATTACAGTTTGTCTTAACCTTTTCCATTTTTAACAGCTTAAGTTATCTTTAAAATTGCAAGTCTACAGATATTACCATATGAGGTGGTCAAGCAAAAGTTGTCAATATGTGTCAATTTGCTTAGCAGATATCTAAGAGAAAATAAAGCAGTCATATGACTCATATCTCATCAATTACCCATATCTGGACCATATAATCAAGTGATTGATTTCCAGCAAATAATGTCATCATTAACAGAATTAACAAAAACAGGCACACAGTAACTTGCCCATGTTTTGTTGTTTGAATCATAAGATAGAGTTGTAACCTTATTCAACAAATTCTTGATCTCCACAAGGCGTGAAATGACTGGATGATCACGCACTGGTTGTCCCTCGGATTTGAGAAGAAGATAGAAGTTGATAGCTTGGCAATATGACAGCAGAAGTAGCTTCTTCACCTCAATGTAGTGCATCCCACCTTTTATCATATTCTCTCCATTAATCTTAAGAGAGAAAAATGGAAGTTAAATGCTGACATGTGCAATATCATTCCAAGATCAACATATCTTACAAAAAGCTGCATTCAGTTTCAGACTAGGAGAACAGCTGACATCATCGCTATATGAGTCAACTCTCACTGTTTTTAACTAAACTAGTCGGTTGACTCTAC
This sequence comes from Nicotiana paniculata, assembly GCA_005239505.1. NCBI lineage: Eukaryota > Viridiplantae > Streptophyta > Magnoliopsida > Solanales > Solanaceae > Nicotiana > Nicotiana paniculata. The sequence continues at coordinate 70,467 of ML325909.1, read as the reverse complement.
TCCACGTCTCCAACAGATCATTTCTAAAGCTTAATTATTTCATCCTTTCAGCAGAACACCTTTATACAGTATCAGAGCTAATGCAACTACTAACTATAGAGGTTTTACATCGCCGGAGAACCCCAAAAGTGTTCAAAAGGAACCACAGCCAAGCAGGTCTAGAATGTAACAGTAGATTTCACCTAAGTTGCTCGGACACAGGTGCGGGTGTCCGACACGGGTACGGATCTAGAGGTCGGATCTTTCAAGATGTAAATTTTAAGATTCGGGGATACGGATCCTAGTATGGATACGGGTGCGGGGATCCGGCTAAAAATAATTTTAAATAAATAAAAATCTCTCTAATTTATGAGAAATTTTGTGGAATACTTACGTATAGCTTGTAAAGTGTGGATTTCCTTTTTATTCTCAAGTTGTAGATAAGTAAAAGATTGATTTCCTAGATAAGATATGCTATTTTCTTCTAATTTACCCTAGTTTTAGTTTTTCTGTCCGTCGTGGTCAAAGTACCCAAAATTGTTTGACCAGATCCGGTACGGATCCCATACTAGTGTCGTGTTGACAAGGTGCGGCACCTAAACTGCCATGTCGGAGCAACTTAGGATTTCACAATGTAAATCCAATCCTTGATCCACTTGGCTACATCCACCCCCTCGCCTACTTACATTCCATTTTTACATTATTCAGATTAGAAAGCGAAAGATTCAAGTTAGAATAGTTCTCTTCTTTCTTATTTCAATGACATCATTATTTACAAGATAAGAATATGAAGTCATAATTAGATATTTTTAAATGAAACAAAAATAAAGAAGATATAGTAACATTAGCAACAAGAGGAACAAGTTTATTTCTACAATTTTAAATAAATACAAAATCAGAATAGAATACTCAAAATAGAATCTCGCTAGAAGCACTCAGACAAGTATCCTTTTTTTTTTTTTTTTGAGATGGAGTACTCAGAAATTCCACTAGCATAATGAGGAGACCAAGTAACCTGTAGCTAGTGGAATTTCACAATGCACATACCTTGTTGAGTATAGGATTAACTTTGTTATCGAGCTGCTCAAGCGCTTCACTAAGCTCAGATAGCAAACCAACCAATTCTGGTGCAGAACTGTAATCACAAAAAGATCATCGAGTCAAAAGCATAATCTAGCCTGCAAACAATTGATGTTCGCTACCTACCAGAGATGATCTAACATCTAGCCAACGACAGTAGAATCAGTAAGGCTTTTTTTGATGAAGCAGTAGAATCAGTAAGCTTTTCTGTTCAGTATGGTGTTCAATACTCTCAAGTTCGCCATCCCCATGCAGATCAGTGGGACAGCTGCTAACTATCAAAACTTCCTACTGAAACCTGAAGAAATATACAACCTGATCCCTTTTTAAATGGCTAAATTGAGGACATCGCAGAGATGAGTCCTCAAACATTATTGTCATTACTGAAGTCTGAACTGAGCAACACATAGGGTTTTTGTTCTTTGTCAATTCCACAACCTTTACCAGTAAAATTAAGCATGCACTTTCTAGTATGACACCTTAATGATCACCTGCCTTTTTCTCTTCTATTTGTTTAGAATCATAGTGATATCTATTTCAAATTTATACGAAAACGCTAGCAACATTCATGGTAAATGATAGTGACTATAACCTATGTGCCTCCCTCCAAAATTTTACATACTGATATTATCATGATGCTTGGTGACATGACATAATCTTGTTGCCAATGACAAGCAATAAAACTTAAAAAGAACCAACATGTCACAATGAAATTAGCATATGCAGGACAGAGAAGCTCACCTATAGACAACATCCATTTGCTCTTCTTTCGTCAAAGCATTCAAATCCTTCTGCACTTCCTCGTAAGCAGAACCAGTTTCATTGTTGGCTTCTCCATCTGCAGAAACTGCTAGTCCAGATTTTCCTTGGGCCAAAATTTCCTGCAATGTTATCCATAAGAATGCAAATCCGACCACAAAATATAGAAACAAATCTTCGAATGGACGTTGTATAGAAATTGAATTTCTTACCTCCAATGTAAGCTCTTCTTCATCATCTTCAAGACCAAAATCCTCTGCAGATAAGGATTTAGCTTTCTTCTGCTGCAATCTCAAGACCTCTGCCTCTTCCTCCGCGATAAGGTCCTCATCACTCGACTCTTGCTCGGGAGCCTAACAAACAAAACGTTCAAACATCAAGTATTGCACACAAATGACAACATGATCAAAGAACTATGTTACAGGTACAGTTGAAAAAGTAAGGAGAGGATATTCCTCAGACCCCAGATTGTTTTTTTAACGCCAGTAAATACTGGTTTCTCCAGCCGTATATAATGTCATAATAAAATAAAAAAGAACCAAATAATTAGTCAAAATCCTACCTGCTTATCTTGATAATAATAGATATTTTTTCCTCTTCCCCACAGAGGCCTCTCTTCCTTCTCCTCTTCAGCTTCATCGTGCATTTCATCCTCAACCCCGCCCATCGTAGCTCGTAAATATTTCTGTGTCCTTGCAACTAAAGTAAAAATAGGTACTCAAATTAGATAATTAAAATTTGCCCCAAGCAGAAAATGCAAAAAAGAGGTGAACAGTAAGAGATCGAGAACCAAAACAAATGAAAAACCAACTATTATTTGAAGGAAACCAATCGCCTTATCAGCTAAGTCAATATATGAGAACGGAAAGAATCTTCCTCCTGCCGTTTATGTGTAGCAGCCGAGTGCAGAGAAACTCATATTTAGGAGCCTCAGCAGAAATAGTACTATAACTTAGTGGTTAGAGTTACTCAGCTTCGTGCAGTATTTACACAGTTCGAACGCGTCATTCATTACTTAATCTCCGAACTAATTAGCATCAATTCACTAAACAAACAATAGAAATTGGCATAATTCTTCCCACCACCACCACCACCCCACATGCATTTTCAAAATCTTAATGACAGGTTGAAATAGTACAAGCTATTAGTCTTCTCTTCTGCTTTATTTTTGCTTCTTCTTTTTTGGGACAGGAAACTCCTAGAATAAATATAAGTTAATCATCTGTTCTAAGCTGTCTTCAGAAGCGTTCAAAAGGAATATCAGAAAAAAAATTCATAACGGGAGAAACAGGATATGCAATTCAGCTAAGTATTTCTTTTCAATAGGTAAAGCAGTCACAAGTTCGAGTTTAGTTGCGCACTTTTAGCACCAAGGCCAGTAAGTTCAGCATCATCAAGGTCGTCATCTTCATCCTCCTCATCTTCATCCTCCTACATAAAGGAAACAGTTACCCAATTTTGAGCAATTAGTTGACTTGCTTACATCAAAGTTGCAGTCTGATTACTTGATACAGTTTATAAACTTTCAGTATGAAGATAAAAGTTGGAAAAGGAAACCCGTATCACCTTAAGATCATACACAGGATGCTCGTTATCTTCATCCGACTCTGCATCATCTTCATTAACATTCAGTGGGATCATGTCTCTCTGTTCATGAACTACATTTAAACAAGTAGATCAGTAACATAAAAAATCTTTAACATAAAAGAGCATTTTCTCTGAAATTCTCTCTCTCCCAATGGATTCAAATAAAGCAAACACCCAAACAAATGCAAACACTAGCAACTATAAACTATAAACCTTTTATCTTCTCTTATACCTAAAAACCAAGTAAAATTTCAACTGGACATAAACAGAGGAAAATTTTGGCTCAAAAGATGATATTTCTTTGCATTCTTTCTTTTATTTATTTCTAACTTTTTACTGCTATAAACATCAACCAGACAATATGAAAAGTAAATTCTCAGCTCTAAACAATCATTTATTTCAATTTTTTTTTCTTTTTTATGGCTTCTTGTAGGAGCATTAAAACTGAAAATATCAAACCCCTTAATAAACTTTAACTCGGCATAACACAAACTGAATTTTGAGCTCAGAAAAATGTGTTTTACCATCCTTTTTAAGGTGCATTTACAGCTAATATCTTAGGAGCAAATCTCTAATATCAACCCCCCCCCCACCCCACCCCCCACCACCAAATGAGAGAAACTTTTCAGCTCAAAAAGAAATCATTTTTCTTTTTATTTCTAATTTGTTTCCAGTTTTCTAATTCAAATCTTATTATTGAATTGCTAAACTTTGAGCTTTAAAACTGGAAATATCAAAAACCCTCAACACACTTCAACTGGGCATAATAAAATTAAATATTGAGCTCAACGATACATCATTCTCATTCTTTCTAGCAATTATTGCTAATAACAAAGCAGCAACGCTGAAAATATCTAAAACACAAATGACCTTCAGACTTATAACAGAGATAAAACCTTCAGTTCAAAAGATAATCATATTAGTTTCCTTCTTCAGTGTACTTATTTCTAATTTTTTCAGCCATAAAGCTAAAAAAAATCTTAAACCCCCCAAAAAAACTTCAACTGGGTATAACAAAAAGTACATTTTTTAGCTCAAAAACCCATTTTTAGCATATCTATTTCTTGTACATGTTGCTAACTTTGCCATTTATTTCTAATTTTCAGCCCATCAGCCATATCCAAAAACTGAAATAAACTTCAACTGGGGGGGTTTAACAAAAAAAAAATATTTTTCCACTCAAAAAACCATTTTTTGCAGGGAAAACTTACAGGCGTCGATAGCATCATGCATCATATCATCATCTTCATTGTAAAAATCACGTTTTGCTTTTTTTGGAGCGTTGTTGTTTTCTTTCTTCTTGAACTTTCCTGCTTTCTTTCCCATTATGTATAATACTGTAGGAATGAGGCAAAGGGTTTAAGAAACCAAAGAGATTAAAACCCTTTTCAAGAGATATGCTGTATCAACCAAAAGAATAAAAAGAGAACGGCCGCCAAGGGTGGGAGACTGGGAGTTGAGGCCGCGACGGGAGGGTTTTTCTTTCTAATATTTGAGATTTTACAATAAGAAATACACACAGGAAAAATAAAATTGTATCTCCCAATTTTCGTGAGATTTTAGATTCAAACTGTTAAAAAATTTGACTGAATATTTGGATATAAAAAATTTATAAATTCAGAAACTATATAATATTTAAAAGAAATATAAAAAAAATTGAAAAATAATTCGTTTGATTCTAAAAAAAAAATATTGGCACACAAATCAGGACGAAGAGAGTACTGCATAAGAAAGAAGTTGAAATATCATTTGCAATGACCAAAACAAAATATTATTTGTTAAAGAAAATAAACCAGAAATCTTAAATCTCATTGCACCAAAAACTTCACTATACACGTGTAGTTCTCTACGATGATTTTTTTGAGTTTGACGATTTTTTTGGGTGTTTTTGGTTGTATTTCTTTTGTTCGTTCATTAAATTTTATTATTATATTTATAACGATCTAACCGGTCGTTTTGAGCCATAGCGCGATCATTCGGTAGTTCAAGACATTGAGTAACTTCACTTCAGATATTATGACTCGTAAGCATGGTCGGAATTGAATTTCGGGGAGTTCAGAGTTGATTTGGAAAGAAAATCCTCATTTCGGAAGCTTTAAGTTGGAAGAATTGACTAAGGTCTAAATTCTGAGTAAACGACCCCGAAATTGACCAATAGGTTCGTATGATGATTTTGACTTGGGCGTATGTCCGGATCGGGTTTTGTATGAACCGAGAGCGTTTCGGCACCTATTGTGGAATGTTGGCATTTTGGAAGAATTTCATAAATTTGGGTTGAAGTGTATTTCAATGTTATCGATGTTCGTTTGGGATTCCGAGCCTGTGAATAGCTCTGCATGGTGATTCTGGTCGTAGAAACGCGCCGGCATGTAGATCTGGAGGTCCGTAGGTCATTTCGGGGAAAATTTGACCGGGAGAGGACTTTTTGATATCGGGTTCGGATTCCAATTCCAAAAGTTGGAGTAGGTCCTTAATGTCGAATGTGACTTGTGTGCAAAATTTGAGGTCAATCGGGCGTGATTTAATAGGTTTCAGCATCGAATGTAAAAGTTTGAAGTTCTAAAGTTCATTAAGCTTGAATTGGGGTGTGATTCGTAGTTTTAGCGTTGTGTGATGACTTGAAGGCTATGCTAAGTCCATATGGTGTATTTAGAACTTGTTGGTAGGTTTGGTTGAGGTCCTGGGGGCCTCAGGGTGGTTTCGGATGGTTAACGGATCAAGTGGAAGCTTAAGGAATGGATGAGATGCACCAGTTCTGGTGCAATCGCACATGCGCAAGTTTGACCGTAGGTGCGTGACCCAGGAGCGAGGAAATGGTTGTAGGTGCGGTTTGGGCAAAGCTAGGCAGTGATCGGAGATGCGAAGGGATGTCTGCACCTGTGAGGTCGCAGATGCGGAGAGGCGTCACATGTGCGAGAACGGGAGAGGAAACTTGGGGTGCAGGTGCGGAAGTTTACCCGCAGATGAGGGTGTACATCTGCGCATTGGAGACCACTGATGCGGAATAGGACTTGAAGTCCTGGATCGCAGAAGCGATGGGAAATCCGCAAATGCGACCAAGCGATCCGCATAAGCGAGAACTGGGCAGAACATAAGGGGATCGAACTTGGTCATTTCTTCATTTTCATTTGGGATTTTTGGAGCTCGGTTCTTAGGCGATTTTGAGTAGTCTTCATCATGTAACACAAGGTAAGTAGTTTCTCACTTGTTGTGTGCTAAATGTAAAGTTTATATGTGGATTTAAGGAGGAAAATTTGGGGAAACTGTGGGATTTTTGATAGAAAAAACTTGAAATTGGTATTTTTGGATTTTGACCACGAATTTGAGCATGAAATTGAGAATAAATTTATATTTGAGTTCGTGATGTTATGGGCATGTTTATCTTTGAAAATTTTCAAAATTTGGGCCCGAGGGTGATTTTATCGACTTTTCGAGCGGAGTTGAAAATTATTGTAAGTTGGACTATAATGAGTATTAGAGTATATATTTATGAATTGCACATATATTGACTAGTTTTGGAGCGATGAACATCGATTTGAGTTGTTGGGAAAGCCTTTGGAGCCGGTTATGGAATTTCGGAGCGAAGTAAGTCTCTTTTCTAGCCTTGTAAAATGGAATTAACCCTATAGGTGAATCAAATCATCATGTGCTTTTATTTGTGGGGGTCTGCGTACGAGCGAGGTGACGAGAGTTCTGTCATGGGCGGATTTCCAGCCATGCCCCCTGACCCCTTGGGGGCGCCTCGTGGCATCCTAGCAAGCCTCCCAACGCCTAGCGCCACAGACGGCATGTGGTCTTGGCTGCCAAGTGACAAGAGCACATGTGCCTCTGTCACCCCACCGATATCCTTCGCCAGCGCCTAGCCTCAGGCAGATGCCAACAGCGCGCCGCGCGCAGATCGTAATGCCAAAGACAAGGTTGTTGACAACGGACTTGTTTCTACCTTGTAGAAAACTAAGTCATTTTCATTGTAAATATAGATTAGTTTTATTCCATGTACTTCCAATATGTTTCTCTAGCTTAGTTAGGTCAAGTCTTGTAACTTTGATTAATTTTTTAAGCATTATTAGGGGGGATCAAGCAATTAAACTTTCTACAAGCAAACAATTCTCTGTACTGGTGTCTCTCCCCCTCGACACCGCGTTGTCTTCTGTAATAGCTTTCATTAATACAATAAAGCTTTCTTTCAATCCTCATTTATGTTATCTCAATTGCTCTTGACATTGGTTTTCCCGTACGACACTGACAATCTCGTCTAGCATACGGAGCAGATCTCAGTTTGTGGACAACAACTACATTGACATCAACTGCTTATACATCGCCCTTATAAGGAATCTCAGGAAGGCGTCGTGTGACAGTTGGTATCAAAGCCTAGGCTCGACATCGGACGAGGGATCACATTGCCATTACCGCTATTTCTGACCATGGTAAATCATGGGGAATGCATTGCGGCCCTTGAAGAGATGGTTGACGTATTACGACCTATCGTGGACACGATGCCTGAACTATGAATCAACCTAGTGCAAAGGTTGGATGACTTGGACCACAGAATGCTCCAGGCCGAAGTTGGCATAGAAAACATTAGTCGCGACTCTGAAGGAGACTGGTAAACAGCAGCCACAGAGGCATCCAAATTTTTTGGTAAATTCGAGGGCCTCCAACAGGAGCGTACCGAGGATTTATCCTATAGGGCACAAGAGGCAGACAGGGTGATTGCCAAGCAATAAACTATAGACAACTTGACAGGCCAGCTCAATGTTGTCAATGCTGCTTTACAAGGCCTGCTTCGAGGAGGTGGAAACCAAATCGGGGGTGCTATGAACCTCACCCCCGTGGCACAAAAACTGAAAATTCTTGAGCCGAAGCCATACAGTGGAGCTCAGAATGCTAAAGAAGTGGAAAACTTCATCTTCGACATTGAGTAGTATTTTGATGTCATGGGAGGCCTAGAAGAAGCTAAGAAGGTAGCAACTGCTGCCATGTATCTTCACGGTGATGCTAAACTCTGGTGGCGGGTGAAATACGAAGCCATCAGGGCCGATGAAAATGCTCTGGAGGCATGGGCAGAACTAAAGGCAGCCATACGCCTACAGTTCTTCCCCGAAAATTTTAAGCACAATGCAATGAAAAAACTACAGGATCTCCGCCAGACAAAATTAGTACGGTATTACGTAAGAGAATTCTTTGTGCTCATGCTGAACATACGTGACATGTGGGACAAAGACAGACTCTTCACATTCATGAAAGGGTTAAAACCTTATGCTCATATAGAGCTGCAAAAACAAAGGGTAGATACCCTACCCAAGGCTATCCAATCAGCGGAATGACTTGGGGGCTATCAAGTGGAAACTCAGAAGGATAGGCCTCAACCGCCTGTCTGAGCGGGGTACAAAGGAGGCCAGCCTAGCAATGGTGTCCCTAGGAGAAGTGGGGAGGGATCAGAGTGCAACCAAATCCAAGGCTCATTTCTCAGGCAGCAATAGTGTTGCGTCAAACAATAATGATCAGGGGAGAAAGGCTATTTAGGATGCCGTTATAGCGGTGGGACACATTGGAATAATGAATGCCCACAGGCCCAGGTGAACGTCCATCAAGATTTTGATGATGGGACTGATGATGAAGCAGATGATGTGTACCAGGTCGAATTAGTAGGTGTCTTCAATGCAATTGTTGGCTCTATTTCTGAGGCATTAACGGGAACTAGTGTTGGTATCCGTAAGAATAAGGACCCCTTCCCAATCACCAAGAAAGGGAAAAAGAAGGCGGATGAGAGGACTCTTCTTCAACAAGAGAGGACTTTAATGTTCGTTGAGATGAAGGTAAATGGCAAGTCCATTCGGGCGATGATAGACACGGGTGATACCCACAACTACGTGGCCTCGACTCAGGTGAAGCGTGTTGATATAGTTGTAGGAAAGAGCAGAGGTCGTGTCAAGGCTATCAACTCACTGCCTCATCCAGCGGGTGGAATAGCCAAAGAAGTACCAGCGAAGCTTGGTCCTTATGAAGGAAAATTCAACTTGTGCGTGGTGATCATAGAAACTTCGAGTTGATAGTTGGGTTGGAATTCATGAGGCAAACCAACACCATGCCCGTATTGAATGCATACATATCATTAATGATGGGAGAAAACGGGGCCAAGCCCTGCATTGTCCCATGCATGCCCATGAGATGGCCTCTGAGAACATCTCGGCCTTGCAGTTTAAGAAGGAAATCAAACGACATGAACCTATGTTCCTGGATACCTTATGCATTGAAGATATAGAACGCTCACCGGGTCCCATTCCTACACCCGTGAAGGAGCTACAACTAGTTTTTGAAGACCATGCCATAGGATATGTCAAAGCGACTCTCGCCTAGGCACACTGTGGACCATGAGATTGAGTTGGTGTCGGGTGCGAAGCCACCCGCTTGGACGCCTTATAGAATGTCACAACCCAAACTCACCGAGCTTCGGAGACAGTTGACGAAAATGCTAGACACAAGGATCATTGTACCCTTCAAGTCCCCATATGGGTCCCCTATGCTATTACAAAAGAAACATGATGGTAGTCTATGACTTTGTGTAGATTATCGGGCTCTAAACAAAATCACTGTAAAGAACAAGTACCATATTGCGCTCATGGCAGACTTGTTCGATAGATTGGGTGGGTGCCACGATGTTCACAAAAATAGACCTGAAGATAGGGTATTGGCAAGTTCGGATTGCAGAGGGTGATGAACAAAAGACGACCAGTGTGACAAGATATGGGTCGTTCGACTTCCCGGTTATGCCGTTCGGCTTGACTAAATCTCCAGCCATATTTTGCACCCTGATGAACCAATTCTTCCGAGAGTACATTGAAAAATTCGTAGTGGTCTACTTGGATGACATTGTGGTTTATAGACAAATAATGGAAGAACACCTGGAGCACTTGCGGAAGGTCCTAGCTCGGATGCGGGAGCACGAATTATATGAGAAGATATCTAAGTGCTCCGTTGCTTAAAACATATTAACTTCCTCGGACATGTCATTGAGGAAGGGCGGATCAAGATGGACCAACAAAAGAGTCAGGCTATCACATATTGGTCGCCGCCCAAGGATATCCACGCCCTGAGGGCGTTCCTTCGCCTATGCAACTTCTATCGGTGATTTGTGAAAAATTACTCCCTCATTGCAGTGCCATTGACAAAACTCCTCAAGAAGGTCATGCCTTGGGTTTGGGGACCCAGGTTAGCGGAGGTGATGTCGTCCAAGTTAACACCACTGATTGGGATTGTGAAGCGATCGATGCAACTATAATTTCCCAACTTTGAGTCGGGATCGATTCCTCAATGAGCTTATATTGGATTAGGTATACACTTAAACTAAGTGTATAACGTGCCTAAAATGCACTTCCACATACTTGGTTGTTTTGTTCTACTTCTAAAATTTATGTTATTGTTTATAAATGTAAAGTTAGAGAATGATAATTTTGGCGTTGTTGTTTTTCAAGTTTATAAAAGATCTAGGGTCGTAACTTCCACCTAGATGTTTATCTAACGGGTTGTGGGCTCTAAGGCAAGTTTCGTTGGTCGGGGTGTAATATAGTAATTAACATGAAATTACCCACTCGATACCTCTCGGTAGTTAGAGTTATTTTGCCCAATTTGGCTTTCTCAAGTCTAAATGGGTAATTCAATAAACCGTTGATATATGCTCAAGTCGGGTCTTATTATCTCTAGATTCAACCCTTTAATTGGGGCTATCAGTTTCTTGAGTTCACCCCAATTTCTTGTTAGCCAAGTTTTCCTAGACTTAGACTCACTTCTAAAGTAGAGACTAAGTCAATTAGGCATGAATCAGTGTTTGCAACCATTAATTCTTAAATTCAAGAAAGAACTGGGCTAAATATCATACAGCTAACCTTAAACAAACCCTAAATCAAACACCCATTAAGTATCCACACTAGGGTTGGGTGACAAGCCAAGCTAGAGATTTAGCTACTCATAGGCAAAAAGAAGAAACTAAAGAAGAAAGAAGATTAAACTCATAGTAGATGATAAAAGGAATGAAAATTCAATGTTAAAATGATAAACTAATACAAAGTTTCCCAAAACAATAAAGGAAAAACGGCTATCTACTTTCTGAAGTTCAAACTTAACCTAATTTTGACAAAAAAATACTATTTATGCACATCTGAAATTATTAGACAAAATTGCTCCTACGGAGGTTCTGCGGCTGCACAATTCTGTGTGCAGTCCGCACTTTGAAGTTGGGTTTTATAGGATGGACTTATGCGGCCGCACAGTTCTGAGTCGCGGACGCACTTCTTCAGATTCTACGGACAACACATTTTTGAGTGCGGCCGCACTCTTGAATTTGAGCTTGACAGGAGAGACTTATGCGGATCGCACATTTCTGAGTGAGGCCGCACTATTAAATTATGCGGTCGCACAATAATAGTGTGGTCCGCACTTCTTCATGGACTCAGAACTCCAACTCTCTAATCTTCATCTTCTGCGGCCGCACAATTATTGTGCAGTTTGCACTTTGCACTTTGCAAAGGATCTCTGACAGGACCTCCTTCAAGGTCTGCGGCCGCAAACAAGGTTCTGCGATCCGCACTTTACCCTTTTTACTTGACTTTTTTCCTTGTCCAAAAACACTCATCTAGAGTTGATTTTCAAAATACTCTTGCAAGAAAGTACTTTCCATAAGTTTTCGGGAATACCTTTAAGCATTTTGAGCTAAAACTAAAGTAAAAGAGTGCAAAGAAGCAGTCAAAATCCCTACTTATCAGGAGGCCTTCAACGCATTAAAAACGGCTATGTCTAGTAGCCCCGTCTTGGCCCTCCCTGATTTGGTCAAGTCATTCGAGGTACAAACGGATGCTTCCGACTATGCTATTGGCGGAGTCTTACTACAAGAAGGGCATCCTTTAGCGTGCAAAAGCCGGAAGCTGAAGGATGTAGAGCGGCGCTATGCCACCTACGAGAAAGAATTATTTGTTGTCGTTCATTACTTACGCCTTTGGATGCACTTTCTACTAGGAACCCCGTTTTTGGTCAAGACAGACAACACAGTTGTTAGCCGTTTCATGACCCAGCCGAAGCTGAATGGCCGACAGGGTCGGTGACAGGAACTACTAGCAGAATCTCACTTCAACCTGGGAAGACTAATCATGTAGCTGATGCGCTCAGCAGAATCTCACTTCAACCGACAAGCTCGGTGGCAGGAACTACTCGCCACCCTAAGGGGGAGCGAAATAGCCACCACCATATTAGACCAGATACAGGATCTACTCATCAAGGATCTTGTTGCACAGTATTTGGTTAATCTGGCAGGACATGGCAAAACTCGTCAGTTCTACATGGAAGATGATTTCCTAAAAGTAAAAGGGAACCGACTTTATGTTCCAAAAGGTGGAGATCTACGAAGGAATCTTCTGGCAGAATGTCACGATACTTTGTGGGACCGTCATCTCGGTGAAGAACACACCATGTCATTACTTCGTCATGCCTATTATTGGCCTAAAATGGATGATGATGTTCCTTAGTATATGAGGACTTATCTAGTATGCCAGAAGGACAAGTCAGACCGCTTGACACAAACAAGATTCTTTGAACAACTAGTTGTCCCAAAGAGACCTTGGGAAAATGTTTTCCAGGATTTCATCACGGATTACCCAAGGTCGGAGATCTCACAACTATATTGGTTGTGGTGGATCGGTTTTCCCAGTATGCTACCTTTATAGCAGCCCCATAATATCTATCAGCAGAAGATACAACTCGACTTTTGTTCTCTCATGTCATCAAATATTGGGGCCTGCCCAAAGACATCGTTAGTGATCGCGACTCACGCTTTACTAGCAACTTTTGGACCCAACTATTTAAGTGCCTCAGGTCACAATTGAGTCACAACTCAAGTTTTCATTCGCAATCTAATGGCCATATGGAGCAGTTTAATGGTATGTTAGAGGAATATCTCCGCCACTTTGTAATCGGATCGCAGAAGAATTGGGTGAAGCTTCTGGATGCTGCTCAATTGTGTTTCCATTCACAAAAGAGCTCTAGTACAAACAAAAGCGCTTTTGAAATTGTTACCGGACAACAACCACTACTCCCCCACACCGTGAATGCACCAAACATGTCAAAATCTCCTCGAGCTGCTAGCTTCTGAAAAGAATGGAAGCAAAATTTGGAGAGAGTGCAGAGCTATCTTGTCAAAGCCCAAAAGCGGATGAAGAGGCATACTGATCAAAATCGTCGCTTTGTTGAATACCAAGTAGGAGATAAGGTGATGGTAAAAATACCAAAGCGGTACTTGTTTGCAAGCGTCCATGACCCTCGCCTATTGCAAAAATACATTAGACCTTGTCCATTGATAAACGCATTGGGAAAGTTACATACCGAGTGGATACCCCAACTTGGTGGAGAATCCATATCGTCTTCCATATCAGCCTTTTGAAACCTTTTCGGGAAGACACAGATGATCCTTCGCGGAGACAACTCACAATACCCAGTATTCGAGGCCCCAATTCAATCGAGAAAAGGTGTGCTGAAGCTATTCTAGATAATCGGATTATTCACGCCTCAAGGAAGGATCACCAAGAGTTCTAGGAAACATGGCAGGGTTGTGATGCATATGAGAATACTTGGGAAAAAGGGACAAACCTCAAAGACTACAAGAGCCTAATTGATGATTATCTTGCAAGTAAAGCGCCGAGGACGTCGCCAAATCAGATGGGGGAGAATGTCATGGGCGACTTTCCAGCCATGCCCCATGACCCCTTGGGCGCACCCCATGGCGTCCTGGCAAGCCTCCCAACGCCTAGCACCACAGATGACTCAGTGGTCTTGGATGCCACAAGTGACAAGCACGCATGTGGCTCTATCGCCCCACTGATATCCCTCGCCAGCGCCTAGCTGCAGGTAGATGCTACAGTGCCGCGCGCGCAGATCGTAATGCCAAAGACAAGGTTGCTGACAACGGACCTGTTTCTACCTTGTAGAAAACTAAATTATGTTTATCTAGCTTAGTTTGGTCAAGTCTTGTAACTTTGGTTTATTTTTTTAAGCACTATTTGGGGGGATCAAGTAATGATACTTTCTAGCAAGCAAACAGTTCTGGTGTCTCTGTACTGGTGTCTCTCCTCCTCGACACCGTGTTGCCTTTCTGTAATAGCTTAATGCAATCAAGCTTTCTTTTAATTCTCATTTATGTTCTCTCAATTGCTCTTGACAGTGGTTTTCCCGTACGACACTGACAATCTCGTCTAGCATACGGATGAGACCTCAGTTGGCGGACAACAAGTGCACTGACATCAGTTTCTTAGCCTTACGTCGCCCTTCCATGGAATTTCAGGAGGGCACCACGTAATAGTCTATACGTAGCTACTAATTGTGCTTATGTATGGGTAGTCTAGGACCCAAATCATGCTATACTTGTGTTGTTTGCACCGTACTTGTTAATTTAATTGCTTAAATCATATTGAAACTTGACAAAGGAATCGTAACAGGTTAAACTTCATTTACTTGATCGTTAATGAGAATTGGTACTATTCTTCGAATATTTGCCCCTTAATGAATCTTGAATTGGTTGTTTTAATGTACTTTCTCTTCTTGTGGAGCGGGCGAACGCCTCGGTAGCAGATAAATGCATCTATGGTTCGTGTCGTTCGACCCTCGACAATACACAATTTAAATATTTTATGTTGGATCGCGACGTACGACCTCGACATGAGTTGTGCATGATAAATCTTTGAAACTAATAATAATTGATATTGCCTCATTGGCTTGAAATATAAATTTGTAAATGACGAACATAAATTTGGAAATTCCTATTAGTAGAAGGATTGTTTATTTATATTCTTGTTCTTGAGTCTTCAGCTGTTTCTATATAACCCATGCTTAATTATAATATCGATACTTTATGGTTAGCCCATAGTAAGTGTTAGAGTCGACCCCTCGTTACTACTTCTTCAAGGTTTGACTGTATACTTACTGGGTGTGTGTTGATTTACGTACTCGTACTACATTTGCGGCACATTTTTATGCAGGTACATATATGTCTAGTGGCCTTGTGGGCGCAGAGGCGCGGTTATTGCGGGGATTTAGGTGAGTTGCATCCTATGTTACGAGTTCGCAGCACACAGAGTCTCCATCTAAGTTATTTACTCACCCTGTCTAATTGTATCCCAGACAAATGTAGTATTTTACTGTATTTCCTAGTTGATGCTCATGCACTAGTGACACCGTATTTTGGGGGTGCTTATGGGTTGTTTAGTATTATAGTTGTGAAAGTATTATCAATTACTCGGTAAACTTTATTTCTTTACTATTTAATTGAAGAAAATTATGATTTCAAAAATACTAAAATGAGTAATGAAGTTAATCAATTAATTGTTGGCTTGCCTGACGACAATGTTAGACGCCATCACGACCTTTAATAGATTTTGGGTCGTGACAATATTATAGACAATAAATTTGCGTCGAGAAAATAAAATCAAGACCGAAAAATATTGCAACAATCATAGTATTTAATTTTAAATAATATGAGTGTACAATCTATATGAATCTTATGATCATTCTTTCTAATAGTAAATAAAGTCTAGGGCCTTTGGGCTTGATCTTGAACCTTATATTCTTTGTCAGGAACGAAGATCTCGAATTCAACTAGCACGAACTTTGATTTGAACTCGTACTCCTTGAATCTTGTTTTGTTCTATGTTCTTGAGCTTGATCTTGATATGTACTTCGTTCTTGAGCTTGAACTTTGATTGTTGAACTGGAACTTGATTGCTTGAAGCTTGAAACTTGCGGAAGAATTTGCAGCATTTGATCTACGAGCTCTTTCCTGTTTCTTGTTATAACTTCTGGTCTCTTTTCTGAGTTATGAAGACTCTTATTTATAGTTGTGGAAGAGAAGAGTTGTGATGAGAGCAAACTCTTTCCGACCAATCAGGTTGAAGAGTCACAAGGCCGTATTTGATTGGCCAGAACATGTCACTTGCACATGTGGCTGATAAGTAGGGATTTTGACCTCTTATTTGCTCTCTTTTACTTGTGTTTTAGGTAAAAAAAATGCTTACATAAATTCCCGAAAACTAATGAAATGTGCTTTCTTACAGGAATTGTTCAATATGAGCCAAAGGAATCCAAATCAACTCATAAAAGAGTCAAAAGTTGAACAAGAGCCAAAACAAGACAAATAGGCCAACTTTGCGGACCGCATGATTTTGTATATAGCCGCAAAATCAAGTTCAAAAACTGAAGATATACCAAGTAAAGAATGTGGACCGCACAAATATTGTGCGGCCGCAAAAGTCATTGTGCAGTCGCGTTCAATATTATGCGGCCCGCAAGAAATGAGATTCAGAGACTTGGTATTTTGGAAACATAAAAGAGTGTAGACCGCACCAATATTGTGTGGCCGCGAAAGTCATTATGCAGTCCGCGATGAATGAGAATTAGAGAGTTGGAATTTGGGAAAAATGAAGGAGTGCATACTGCACCAAAATTATGCGGCCGCAGGATGTCGAGTGCAGTCGCACACACAATTGTGCAGTCCACATGAATGAAGATTCAGAGAGTTGTTTCAAGCCCAAGGTCAAGGAAGTGCGGACCGCGTCATTTTTAAGCGGCCACATAATCATGAGCGCGACCACACTCAGAATTGTGTGGTCCGCAAAAGTCCAGCTAAAGCCAGAACTGAAAGTCAAGAATAGGGACCGCACCACAATTATGCGGCCGCAAAAGCAAGTGTGCGACCGCAGTCAAAATTATGCGGCCGCATGAACTTCACAGGGGCATTTTTGTCAGATATTTTCAGCCTAGTATAAATAGAACATTTTGTAATTTTTAGGTTAAGTTATGTTTTAGGAGAGCACCTGTGACGATTTTCTTTACTGCTTTCGGAAATTTTGTACTATATTCATCTCTAAACTCTAGATTTTCACCCCACAACCCTAGTCCCTTTAAACACTTGAAAAACCCAAAACAATTATATTGTCCTTAGTTTTATTAATTGCAATCATTAGAGTAAAAATAGAAGTAGAATAACAACCAGATTTGTGGAAGTGTAATTAGAGTCAAAACTTGCATCTCACTTAGATATAAACCTAAGTCCAATTATTAACTCCCTGTGAATTCGATCCCGACCTCAGTTGGGTTATTATTGCATCGACCTCCTCCCTACTCAATAGTAGTGTGGGTTTTGACCCGATCAATTTTGGCGCCGTTGCCGGGGAGTTAGATGGTCTTAGCTATATATCTAAGTACTTGTTTGTTTTTCCTTTCTTTCCTTCCATTTTACTAATTTTCTTTATTTATTGCTTTTAGTTACGAAATGACCCTTAACAACGAGCCCCTCGGAAATATACCATTGGGGTGAGCAGGTAGATGATGAGAATGTGGATGAGGTTCATCTTGAGCCTCAAGTAAAGAGGAGAGGCCGACCGCCTCATGATAATGTGCCAAACCCTCCCCCACCTCCATCAAGGGTAGCACACCCGGTGTTTCCCCATGAAGGCTATGCAAGTGCAATAGTCCTACCCCATATTAGGGTGGACAACTTTCAAATAACCAATGTTATGATTACGCTGATTGAGCATCGGGGTTTCTTCACCGGAGCTCCACACCAAAATACCTATAAGCATCTCAAAGTATTTGTTGATACGTGTTAGGGGAGAAAGCAGGAGAATGCCTCCGAGGAC
This sequence comes from Nicotiana paniculata, assembly GCA_005239505.1. NCBI lineage: Eukaryota > Viridiplantae > Streptophyta > Magnoliopsida > Solanales > Solanaceae > Nicotiana > Nicotiana paniculata. Next base: position 52,387 of record ML325909.1, on the reverse strand, counting down.
GCATTGAGATTAAGGCTATTTCCCTTTTTTTTACGAGGAAAAACTTTGGACTGGCTAGAGAGGTTGACCTACCATTCCATCCACACTTGGGATGAGTTGGCCGAGAAGTTCATCGCAAAGTTCTTTTCTCCGGGGCATATGGCGACGCTAAGAGATGAACTTTTGGCTTTCAAACAAGATCCAAATGAACTGTTGCATGAGATTTGGGAAAGGTATCGCACAATGGTCAAAGAGTGCCCAAATAATGATATGACCGAGGCAATGATCCAACAAACCTTTTACAGGGGGATCAACACAACTAACTAGTGTGTGGTAAATCAAATCGCCGAGGGTAATTTCATGAACACACCTTACTCTGAATCTTGTGAAATATTAGATGAGATGGCGGATACCTCTTCGGCATAGCAAAGTAGAGCAAACATTCCTCATGGTGACCCTAATGTTTTCCACCTCCACAAGGAACTACATGATCACGGGCAAGCTATTGCGGAGTTGACGACCACCATGAACCAATTGACCAAGGCTCGGCTTCAACAGGTTCAAGGGCCAAAACAAGTGAATGCCATGGAAGGAGTAAACATGATGGTCAACAAGATAAGGCAACGCGGTCAACAAGTACAAAAAAGCAATTTGAGCAAAGTAATAGTGGATACAATCAAGACGATGCATATGATGAGAAAAGTGAAGAGGTTCAATATGTCAAAAATTATCAAGGTCAAAGAGCAATGCTCCAAATAAAAAACAATGGAGATCAAGGGAAACCAAGTAATTAGGAAAACCAAGGTCAACAAGGAAACTGGAATGGTGGCAACAACAACAACCAAGGCAATTGGGGGAACAACAACAATCAAAAGTGGGGCAATCAAGGTAATTGTATACGGTCGATATCAGAGAGTCTGATCTCTAGAGGCTCGAAGTAGAATCTGAAGTTTGACCTCGAAGCGCATACCTCGAGAAAGTATATCAAAGGCCCATCACGGGCTTACCTCGAAGCTGAGCAAAATCGATGACCGTCATGGAAATGCGAGAATTTTCCAAAAAACACGTGGTTAGAGCTGATAAGGTCTGCAGAGGTAGTACAAGTCCGTACAAGGCCGTTATTCAACTGTACCAATATCATTTCTCTATCATAATTATACATGTACTATATTCCCCAATCATTCTTGTAACACACAACATATACTGCAATTGAACATTCTCTACTCTTTTCGTGCTCAACATTGTCTCACAACTTTATTGTTCTTTATTTTAGTGTTCTTCATTTACTGCTACTGTTGGACCTCGAGGCCCCCGATCCTAGTGAGCTCGAGGCCCCAGTCTTGAGCCAACCTTAGTTTGCTTATTTCATTCTCTTTACTTACATTTATCATTTCTTGATTATCAACTAGTATTAAGATAAATCACGTATTTTTATAACCACAAATCAAATATAATTGTTAAAACCATTTTCAAGGTACACAGTTTGGCACCCACCGTGGGGCTAAAAATAATAGTGGTTGTTTTGGTGCTAGTTTTCTGATTACACAAGTAATTCTTCACACTTTTTCTTGCCCAAGATTCTTTGATTTCAGGTCAAAAAATGTCTAACTCAACAAATGCACATGGAAACGACGGCCTTGAGTCTCATGGAGAGAACAATGCAGCGACCCCAATCGCCGGTGTACCACCGTAAAACCCTGGAGTGGTACCAACACCACTCCCTGTCGATGTAGGCTCACGCAACAGTTTGCACGTTGATTTGGACACTGATATTGACGGAAGTTTGCGCAGAGGTGACCAGCATAATTCACCAGGAACACAAGCTTGAGAAGAAAGAGAAGTTAGTTTGCAAGTAATCTTTGAAATACTACAAGCACAACAAATGGTAGCTACAAAGTCAACAAAAGACCCCGAGCACAACAGGACCGGAAACAACTCCTCGAGTCGAACAAGCACCAGAAAGATCGAGCAATAATAGGTCGGGAACAGACCCCACTACTATGAAATGCTCGAGGACATCACCAAAAGGATCAAGTTAGGAGAAAATAAGATAGAGGACAACGACAAAAAAATGGAAACCTATAAGTCGAGGCTCGACTAGATCCCCGACGCACCTCCGATTTTGAAGGCAGTAGATTCGAAGAAGTTCGTGCAGAAACCATTTCCATCAAGTGTGGATCCGAAGCCCATTCCGAAGAAATTCAGGATGCCCGATATCCCAAAGTACAACGGGACCACATACCCCGATGAGCATATTACCACTTATACTTGTGGTATAAAAGGGAATGACTTAAAATACGACAAGATTGAGTTCGTGTTGTTGAAGAAGTTTGGATAACTATCCAAAGGGGCCATTATGTGGTATAATAACCTCCCCCCAAACTCGATAGATTCATTTGCCATGTTGGCAGACTCTTTTGTGAAGGCACATGTTGGTGCCATTAAGGTCGCTACAAGGAAGTCCAATGTCTTCAAAATTAAACAAAGAGAGAACGAAATGCTAAGGGAGTTCGTATCTCGTTTTCAGATGGAACGAATGGAACTACCATCAGTCTCCGAGGACTGGGCCGTGCAAGACTTCACTCAGGGCTTGAATGAACGAAGCTCGATTACTTCGAAGTATCTGGAACAAAATTTGACCGAGTATCCCGTCGTAACTTGGGCGGATGTGTACAATAGGTACCAATCGAAAATTAGGGTCGAGGACGACCAATTGGGATCCCCCTCGGGCTCAGTATATCCAAGCAGGCTCTTAGAAAAAGAATCAAGGAATGCAGAAAGAGAGCCGAGACCCAGCAAGGAAAGGTTCCATCCATATGTCGAAGACCGAAGAAATGCTTCAAGATGTAATATACCTCGAAATGATCGAAGGATGGATCGAGGCCAATGTTCGCGAGGACCCATGAGCAAAGCAGGGTTCGATAGGCATTCGAGACCATTGGAGGCATCCCGATTGATAGAGTACAACTTCAACATCGATGCCTCAGACATCGTATCGGCCATAGGCGATTAGAGAAACCAGTTGGCCCAAGCCCATACAATCATATCCTTCCCAAACAAACCCCAAATTAATTTGTAAACACCATGGCACTCATGGGCACAGGACAGAGGACTGCAGAGAACATCGAGAGGAGGTAGCCCGATTGTTCAACGAAGGGTACCTTCGAGAGTTCCTCAGCGACCGGGCCAAGAACCACTTTCGAGAAAGAGATGCAAATAGAAAAAATGAACCAGAGGAGCCACAACATATCATTCACATGATCATCGGAGGAGTCGACGTCCCACATGGACCCATATTCAAGCGAACAATAGTATCCATCACAAGGGAAAAGCGGACTCGGGACTATATACCCGAGGATACCCTCACATTCAGCGAGGAAGACATCGAGGCCTTATCTCAGCCTCATAATGATGCACTGGTAATTTCTTTCCTTTTAAATAAGTTTCAAATTAAACGTGTGCTCGTGGATCCAGGTATCTCGGCCAACATAATCAGGTCGAGGGTTGTGGAGCAGCTCAGGCTGCTCGACCAAATTGTGCCCGCCTCTCGAGTCCTGAACGGATTCAACATGGTGAGTGAGACAACGAAGGGGGAAATCATCCTCCCAGTCAATGTGGCCGGTACGATTCAAGATACCAAGTTCCATGTCATCGAAGGTGACATGAGATACAATGCCCTACTTGGAAGGCTATGTATTCATAGTATGAGGGGCAGTGCCATCAACTCTTCATCAAATGATGAAATTCCCAACTAAGGATGGTATAAATACTGTGTATGGAGAGAACATGCAGCAAAGGAGATGTTTGCGGTGCACGACTTGGCACTGGTATCGACGCCTTCCACCTCTAAAAAATCAAAAGACAAGCAAATAGCCAAATAGCAATCAAAGTCTATACCCTCGATACAACCCGAGGAGCAGGTGATCGATGAACAGGTGGTCGAGGACGATGAAGAGGACTTCTCACCCCTAGAGCCTTTGTTGCCCCCGAGGAGTCAGATGCAACAAAGTCAACAGTCGAAGAGCTCGAATAGGCCGTATTGGTCGAACATCTTCCAGATTGAGAGTTATACCTAGGAACGGGATTAACCCCCGAACTCAGGGAAAGACTCATTCAATTTCTTATTGATAACATTGATTGCTTCGCTTGGTCCCATATAGATATGACAGGGATCTCACTGGAGATAACCACCCATCTACTAAGCGTCGACCCCAAGTTCAAGCCGGTGAAGCAAAAAAGGAGGCCTCAGTTCGAGGTAAAACATGCATTCATCAAGGACGAGGTAACAAAACTTCTCAAAATAGGATCCATTAGGGAGGTGAAATACCCCGAATGGCTAGCTAATGTAGTAGTAGTCCCTAAAAAGGGGAATAAATTGAGGATGTGTGTAGATTATAAAGATTTGAACAAAGCATGCACTAAAGATTCGTTCCCGATGCCCAACATCGATCGTTTGATCGATGCCACGGCCGACCATGAGATCCTTACCTTTCTCGACGCCTAATCCGGATACAATCAGATTCAAATGAACCCGGAGGACTATGAAAAGACTTCGTTCATCACAAAGTATGTAACGTATTACTATAACGTAATGCCCTTCAGGCTAAAAAATACGGGGCTACATATCAACACCTAGTTAATAAGATGTTCGAACATCAAATAGGCAAGTCTATGGAAGTTTACATTGATGACATGCTTGTTAAGTCCCTGCGCGCAGAGGACCATTTGACTCATTTGCAAGAAACATTCGACATCCTAAGAAGGTACAACATGAAGCTTAACCCCAAGAAATGCGCTTTCGGAGTCAGATCGGGCAAATTTTTAGGCTTCATGGTGTCAAACAGGGGAATCGAGATCAACCCCGACAAAATTAAGGCCATCGAGGAGATCACTGTGGTAAACCATGTAAAGTAGTACAGCGGCTAACCTGGCAGATAGCAGCCTTAGGTCGATTCATCTCGAGGTCATCAAATCGAAGTCATCACTTTTTCTCCCTACTCAAGAAGAAAAAAAACTTCGAGTGGACTCCAGAATGCGAACATGCTTTAGGGGAATTAAAGCGGTATCTCTCGAGCCCACCTTTTCTCCACACCCCAAAGGAGGGCAAAACACTATGCTTATATTTGGCCGTCTCCGAAGTGGCAGTAAGTGGTGTGTTGGTTTGAGAAGAACAAGGTACGCAATTTCCTGTCTATTACGTAAGTCAGACCCTAGGAGATGCTGAAACCAGGTATCCGCACTTAGAAAAACTAGCTCTTGTGTTAGTAAGCGCATCTAGGAAATTGAAGCCTTACTTTCAATGCCACCCTATATGTGTATTAACTACATATCCTCTTCGAAACATCCTGCATAGGCCTGAATTATCGGGCCGATTGGCCAAATGGGCCATCGAACTCGGGGGGGGGGGGGGGGGGGT
>ML325909.1:2813-46950 GCA_005239505.1 Nicotiana paniculata | reverse complement strand
GGGGGGGGGGGGGGGGAGGGTATGATATCGAGTATCAACCCTAAACGGCTATCAAGTCTCAAATTTTGACGGACTTCGTGGCTGATTTTACGCCTTTTCACTAAAAGTAGAGAAATAACTCTTGTTAAAGACGGGCACATCATCGGGGGTATGTACCCTTTTCACTGACGGTGCCTCGAACGTGAAAGGTTCCAGTATCGGCATAGTTATAAAACCATCTACGGGTGGCATAATTATACAATCTATAAAAACTTCGAAGTTGACTAACAATGAGGCTGAGCATGAGGCCATGATTATAGGTCTCGAACTGGCCAAAGGCCTAGGAGCAGAGGTCATCGAAGCAAAATGTGGCTCTCTTCTGGTTATAAACCAAGTAAATGGAAGCTTCGAGGTTTGAGAAGATATGATGCAAAGATACTTAGACAAGCTTCAAGTTACATTGCATCTCTTCAAAGAATGGACCCTGATCCATGTACCTCGAGAACAAAATAGCGAGGCCGATGCACTCGCAAACTTGGGACCGTTTGTCGAAGAAGATGACATACTCCCAGGAACTATCGTGCAACTATCCAAATTGATGATCGAAGAAGGCAATGCCGAAATCAACTCAACAAGTCTAACGTGGGATTGGAGGAACAAGTACATCGACTACTTGAAACATGGGAAGCTCCCCACGGATCCAAAGGAATCAAGGGCCCTTCGAGCCAAAGCAACCCACTTTTCACTCGACGAGAATGGAACACTATACAGAAGGACCTTCGACGGACCACTAGCAGTATGCTTGGGACCAGGGGACACCGACTATGTGCTACGAGAAATCCATGAAGGGTCTTGTGGCAACCACTCCAGAGCCGACTCCTTGGTTTGAAAGGTAATCAGAGCAGGTTACTACTGAGATAGCATGGAAAAAGACACCAAGGAACTTGTTCGAAGATGTGACAAATACCAAAGATTTGCACCGATGATTCATCAACCCGGCGAACAACTACACTCATTCCTATCCCCATGGCCATTCATGAAATGGGAAATGGACATCGTCGGCCCCCTACTAACGGCGCCATGTAAAGCTAGATTATCTTATTTATGATTGACTACTTCTCGAAATGGGTAGAAGCGCATGACTTCGAGAAGATAAGAGAAAAAGAAGTCATTGACTTCATATGGGACCACATCATATGCCGATTCGGGATCCCCTACGAGATTATATTTGATAATAAGAAGCAGTTCATCTGCACCAAGGTGACAAAATTCCTCGAGGATCATAAAATCAAAAGGATCCTATCGACGCCCTACCACCCAAGTGCGAACAGTCAGTCCGAGTCCACAAACAAAACTATCATTCAAAACCTAAAGAAGAGGTTAGAGAATGCAAAAGGAAAGTGGAGAGAGGTGCTGCCTGAAGTATTATGGGCATATCGAACAACTTCGAAGTCAATCACATGGGAGACCCCGTTCTCTTTGGTTTATGGGTCCGAGGCATTGATACCGGTCGAGGTCAGAGAACCAAGTGCCAGATTCCAGCACGCCTTCGAGGACTCAAACAACGAGGCCATGAACACCGCCCTCGAGCTACTAGATGAAAAGCGCAAGGCCGCATTAGTTCAAATGGCCACTCAAAAGCAAAGATCGAAAGATACTACAACAGAAGAACAAATCTCCGGTACTTCGGAGTCAAGGACTTAATTCTAAGGAGAGTCACCCTCAACACTAGAAACCCAAACGAAGGGAAACTAGGCCCTAGTTGGGAAGGACCGTACCGCATCCTCGGAGTAGTAGGCAAAGGGTCCTACAAACTTAGCACCATGGAAGACGAGCAACTACCAAGCAATTGGAACATATTGATGCTCAAACGTTATTATTGTTAAGGTATAACCTTCTCCCTTTTCATTTTTATGTTTCACACTAACCTTTTGCAGGTGTTCGATTGAGAGTAATCGAGGCACCCGTCAACTCGAAGACCTTGGGTTTTAAAGCATGCGTTGTATTATTTTTCCCTTGGAACGGGTTTTATCCCAAATGGGTTTTACCGGCAAGGTTTTTAACGAGGCAACACTTATATGCTACCTAAGGAAAACTCAACAAGTATTCAAGGCTTCTTTTCAATCAACCTCGAATACTGGGAGGCATCACCCTCGGAGGTTACTTTGTTGAAGGAAGCAAGTTATGCCGAAGAGGGCCTTGATTCACCCTTAGAGGTTACTTTTTTGAAGGAAGCAAGTTATGCCGAAGAGCGCCTCGATAGGTCAATGTTGTAATGGACCAAACGGTCAGACGAACCGTGTCCATGTAGAATAGTCGAGCCCCCGAAGGCAAAAAACATGTACACATGTATCAAGTATTTAAAGAAGCATTGTTATTCATAAAAACACTTTGTGCCTCAAAGAAGTTTACTATTCTTGCATGAAACGGCTCAAGGTCCAAATACTCTCGACCACTCGGGGACTGTCATCGACAATCAACTCATCGAGTCTTCAAAGACTCGAACTCGTAAGACCTCAATGAGGCAACCTCAAGCTAGTAAGACCTCGATGAGGAAACATCAAATTTTAAGACCTCAATGAAGCGACATCGAATCCGTAAGACCTCAATAAGGCAGCATAAAACTTATAAGACCTTAAAAAGGCATAACCCCGATATCAAGGCCAAGGCTATAATATCGAACTTATAATGCCCCTAAAAAGGCATACCCTCGATATTAAGGCCAAGGTCATCTCACTCATGGACTAATCATAAGACCTCAATTAGGCAACATCAAATCTATAAGACCTCGATGAGGCAAAATCGAGATTATAAGACCTCAACAAGGCATGCTCAAAATCGTAAGACCTTAAAAAGGCATACCCCCGATATTAATTCTAAGGCTATATGTTAGAACTTGTAAGACCCCTAAAAAACATACCCTCGATATAGAAGTTGAGGTCGTCTCACCCGGGGACTAAAGGCTACAGCCAAATATAAAGACTACGGTCATATGAAAAGTCTACGGCCAAAATAATGCGGCTCGGAGACATCCGACTTCCGCCATAAATCTTAAGGCCTTTCAAAGACTTCGATAAAATCGGTTAATCAGGCTACCCTCGGCATAAGCAAAAGAGCTCGATAATATCAGCTCCAAACAATATAAAGGCTTCGAATAAATCAACCTTCGAGAGAACCCCACGAGGTACTCAACTATCGTCGTATATCGACTTATAATCGAGGTTCCTATTTGAACCGTCGAAAAGTCGGACGAATACAAAATATTCCAAGGCATATTAAAATTCCTAAAAGTCTTTATCCAGAATGGGGGAAAATTATAGCCATATTAGAGGTCAAATCGACCCAATCTAAAAAGATCCTAAGGGCCGATATGTAAGAGCCTAAGGGCCAACCTAAAATAGCCTAAGGGCCATTTTAAAAGAGCCTAAGGGCCAAATCGAAAAGAGCCTAAGGGCCAATATTGTAAAATCTAAGGGTCAATACCTAAAAAACTTAAAGGCCAAAGCACGTTGTGCTCGAGACCTCATCTATGTTCGAGCTCAAAAATCCCGAACTAAAGCCTAGTTCGAAGATCGGATCCTAAGTGGTCGCTTATTATCGATCGCATATCGAGCACAAAAACCTAAGGGTTTTATATGTTAAGTCCAACACATCGGACTGATCATCGACAAACATTAAAAAGCAAAGACAAAGGCAAGACGAAAATTTATGCAAAACTAAAATGAAAGGTTTCTTTATATAAATGGTGGTACAAATATACATTTACAACACTCCCACGGGGAGCCCTTTACAAAATAAAAAAGAAGACCTAGTCTATCATCAGGGACTTTGTCTCTTCCCCCTCGGGGACTAGCTTCTTCATCGGCCTTCTCCTTATCGCCTTTAGCATCGACTTTATCATCAGAAAAAGCGAGGAACTTGGCATCGATCTCATCCACCTTGGCCTGCTCTATCTCCTCCGAGAGATCAAATCCCTTAGCATGAATCTCCTCGAGGGTTTCCCTCCGGGACTTGCATCAGGCATATTCGTTGCTTCTCCTCTCTCAATCGGAGCCCCCCCAACTCCATTTGGGCATCGACATCATCTTTCAAATAGATGGATACCTTCTTATCAACCTTTATTTGTATCTCTTTGGATTCGACTCAGGCTTTTTTGATCTCGACCTTTGCCTTCGTAAGATCAACCTCGAGCTCAGTTATTCTGCCCGCCTGAACCAAATTTCTCTCTTGAGCGTTGCAGAGTTCAATCTCGAGGGCAGACACTTTAGCCAATGCTTCCTTTTTGGCCGAAGAAAGGACATCCATTTGTGCCTTCCACTCATTACATTCAGAGTTAACTGAGGCGACCTCACCCCGAAGACGCTCCAACATTTCTACCTTCCGCTACAACTGAGTCATTGGAGTGTTAGCCTCTGAAGATGGGAGAGGAAGCCCGTATTCTTTCAAAACAGAGTTTACCTATTTCTCGAGGTCGTCCTCATAATCGCGACATCGGTTCAACTCTGATCGAGGGTGTATCAGATCTTTTTCTTTCTTGGTACAAAGAAGTCTGAGGGTCTTCTCCTCACTTTGAGATTTGCGCAGCTCGGCCTCACAGCGGCCTAGCTCAGCCTTAAATTTGTCGAAGGCCTGCGGGAAGGAAAATTTGTTCGGAAAAGAAAGAAAATATGAAGTTGAAAAAATCACAGCACTATTAAAAACTCACAATCGAACAAAGCCGTTGAGCTTCCTCGAAGGTTGACTTTGCATCAACCGGTTCAGCCTCATGAACCCCAGTGAAGCAACCCTGGAAGGGGTCATCCTCGCTTGGGACTCCGCCTAACTCGGGCGTCTTCAAGTCCCGAGCATCCCTAATAGTGTCCTCAGAGAAGGTTGGGAATGTGACCTACTGTAATGACCTCGGGGAAATCTCCTGAGGCGCTTTGATCAGGTAGGGTAACTTCAATGTCTTTCCCTTCGAGGTATTCCTCGAAGTCTAGGAAGCAGCTGGCAAGATCGGAGACGGAGGGACTTTGTCCTTTTTTTTCTTTTTATCTCCTCCTTTGAGGCTAAGGGCTTCGGTTGCTACGGGCTTAACTGCCTCGGAAGGCTTTCCGGTTCGAGTCACCAACGTCGAACCCTTCTTTTTGTCGTCCTAGACCGTGGATCTATGGACGAATAAGTCTTCATTAATGATTACATCCTTCCTGTGTCCCCGAGCTGGTTTTGCTTTAGTTTGGGAGTCCTCGTCCTTCGAGGACCTTTTCCTCTTATTGTCTTTCTTTGGATTCAAATTCGAAGGCTCCTCTTCCTCACCAAGAGGGGGCGGACTCAACTCGAAGAACTCACTAATACCTGCAACAGAGAAGTTAGGTCCTGTGAAGAAAGGTATCTCTTAAAAGGGAAGAAAATATTATTATAACGTGTACCATGGTGATTTTCCTACCACTTGCTCTTTGACAAGTCCATCCACTTGCGTTTATCATATGTCGAAGTAGCTACTAGTTTACAAGCCCAGTTGGGGAGGTCGAGGATTGCATCAGGAATCCAGGGGACCGCTGAAAGAAAGTAAAGGGAAACAGTCACTCGACGTATAACGAATTAATGAAAGGAAGACGAGGCATCATATTTTACTCACGTGTGAAGTTCCACTTCTCAGGGAACGACAGGAACTCCGAAGGGATGACGTCGATGGTCCTCGGTCTAATGAACCGTCTCATCCAGCCCTGATCCCTGCTCTCTTTGTTGCTTGAAAGAAAGATTTGGTGGCCCGGCGTTGAAGCTTGATTAGACCTCGGAAATGTTGAGGCCGATACAATCGAATGAGGTGGCTGAGGGTGAATTCGATCCCGACCTTGTCTACAAAAAACCTCATCATCAACACGATATGTCAGAAGGACGGATGGATCTGGGCCAGGGTAACTTGGTACCTTTGGCAGAACTCGAGCACGAGCGGGTCAAGGGGACCTAATGTAAAAGGGTATGTATACACTGACAAGAAACCCTCTACGTAGGTCGTAATATCCTCTTCATGAGAGGGTATTTGCAGAACGACCTCCTCTCCCCATCCGCACTCTCTCCTTACGGCACTGAGGTGTCTCTCCTTGATTGACCGTATATACCTCGAGGCATTTTCTCGACAACCAGCGACATCAGGAGGTTTCTCTACTATAAAGTCCTTGTGCAAGGTAAATTTTCTCGGAATAATCTCATTGAGCGTCGGTGGCTTGCTGCCGATCGGTTTGGAAGAAGAAGTAGAGGTTTCTTCTTTCTGAGGAACCAAGTTGGAGCTTTCTTCATTCTGAGGAACCGATTTGGATGTTTTGTCCATGGGTTCTTTAGAGTAAGAGGGAGGAGAAGAAAACGATGACACAATCTTAAGCTGATACGACAAAAGAAGTGGTGGAGAAAGATGAGTCTATAGAGGAAGATAGTTGCTATAGAATGATAAAGTTCTTAATAAAAGGAAGGAAGCAAGTATAAAAGAAAACGACGACTGTTCATTAATGTCAGTGGCCAACTGACTCTGACGAGCAATTATGACTTTTTGGGAAGAGAACCGACGGGTTACTTCGGTCGTTTCAACGCCTGCGCTATAGGGATGACATCATCACACAGGGTCTCGAAGGGTCGAGAATTCAAATCATTTTTTATCATTTCAATCTAAGCAACGCGGGGACTATCTGTATACGGTCAATATCAGAGAGTCTGATCTCGAGGTCTCTATGGCAGCCCGATCTCGAGAAGCTCGGAGTAGAATCTGAAGTTTGACCTCGAAATGCATACCTCGAGAAGGTATGTCAAAGGCCCATCATAGGCTTACCTCGAAGCTGAGCAATATCGATGACCGTCATGGAAATGCGGGAATTTCCCAAGAAGACGTGTTTAGAGCTGATAAGGTCTACAGAGGTAGTATAAGTCCGTACAAGGCCATTATACAGCTGTACCAATAGCAGTTCTCTATCATCATTATACATGTACTATGTTGGGATTCACCCCTCATTTATAAAGGGGACCCCAATCATTCTTGTAACACACAACATTTATTGCAATAGAACATTCTCTACTCTTTTCGTGCTCAACACTGTCTCACAACTTTATTGTTCTTTATTTTAGTGTTCTTCATTTACTGTTCTTCATTTACTGCTACTGTTGGACCCCGAGGATCCCGATCCCAGTGAGCTCGAGGCCCCAGTCTTGAGCCAACCTTGGTTTGCTTATTTCATTCTCCTTACTTCTATTTATAATTTCTTGATTATCAACTAGTATTAAGATAAATCACGTATTTTTAGAACCAAAAATCAAATATAATTGTTAAAACCATTTTCAAGGTAAACAGTAATCAAGGCAACTAGGGAGGAAATAATCAAAGTAATTGGGGAGGCAACAATAATCAAGGGGGTTGGAACAATAACAATCAAGGAAATCAGGGGTCGGGCTTTCAAAGGCCCCCGATGTATCAACAACCAAACAACCCGCCTCCATATTCGTCGTAAGATCCTAGTTCTTCCAACAATGAGATGGAACGGATTGAAAACATGTTCAAGCAAATGTTGGAGAAAAACGCCGACTCCAATGTCCAATTAGCCTCCCACAACACTTCTATCTGCAACTTGGAAGTCCAACTTGGCAAATTTCTCAATCTTTGAATACTCGCCCTAAAAGGGCACTGCCAAGTGATACGGTGGTGAACCCGAAGGGTGGGAACAATATGGGGCATGCTATGGCCGTGACAACAAGAAGTGGGAGAGGTGGAGTTGGTAGTACCTCAAACCAAAGAAATAATGTAAATGATGATGTGTTGGTGCAAGATGATGATGAGCCAAGCAATGATGTTCAAGCAAATGATGAGGTGAGGATAGACATTGATGAAAATGTGGAGGAGACACAAGATGATGTGAACCCGTCTAGGGAATATGTAATAGACATACTAGATTCGGTAGTGCCCAAGGCCAAGGCTCCCTTGCCAAGGCCTCCTCCTCCGCATTCTCAAAGGCTCAAAAAGCAAAACAATGATAATCAATTCAATAAATTCATTGATATGATGAAAAGTTTGTCCATAAATATTCCATTGATTGAAGCCTTATAAAAAATGACGGGATATGCCAAGTTCATGAAGGACTTGGTGACAAAGAATAGATCAATGAAGTGTGATACGATTAAAATGACACATCAAGTGAGTGCCATTGTGCATTACATGGATCCAAATTTGGAAGACCCCGGTGCTTTTACAATCCTGTGCACTATTGAGAGTGTCGATTTCGCCAAGGCTTTATGTGACTTGGGGGGAAAACATTAACTTGATGCCCTATTCTGTGTTCAAGACATTGGGGATTGCTAACCAAGACCCACATCCATGAGGTTGCAAATGGCGTACCGAAAAATGAAGAGGCCGTTGGGGATAATTGATAATGTGTTAGTTCGGGTCGACAAGTTCATCCTTCCCGCAGATTTTGTGATACTTGTCTGTGAGGTTGACTATGAGGTGGCAATCATTTTTGGGAGACCTTTCCTAGCCACAGAGAAGGCCTTAGTTGATATGGAAACTGGTGAGCTCACCTTCGGGTGGGTGATGAAAAAGTTGCGTTCCATGTTTGTAAATCAATGAGGTATCCTAATAGCAACAAATTGTGTTCATTCGTGGAACTTGTGACCAAAGTAATTGTTGATGACACAAGTGCTTTGATTAATGTTGAAGATACATTGGAAGTTGTGTTGTTGAAACATGATGAGGATGAGAAGGAAGGCTTTGTAGAATGTGCCAATGCTTTGCAAGGAATGTGATCATATGCTTATGGGCCCCGAAAACTTTCCTTGGACCTTGAAAACCGGAAGACTCCACCAACAAAGCCCTCAATCGAGGAGCCTCCCACATTGGAGTTGAAGCCCTTGCCTTCACACCTCAGTTATGAGTTTCTAGTCCCTTGTTCCACTTTACCTGTTATTCTTTCCTCGTGCTTAACTAACGTGCATGTAGATTCCACCCTTGCGGTGCTCCAAAGGAGGAAGGAAGCAATAAGTTGGACATTGGCAGATATTTGGGGTATAAGCCATGCCTTTTGCATGCACAAAATCATATTGGAGGAGGATGCCAAATCCTCCGTGTAACATCAAAGAAGATTGAATGAGGCCATGCAAGAGGTATTCAAGAAATATATCATCAAGTGGTTGGATGTTGGGGTTGTCTACCCCATTTCCGATAGTTCTTGGACCTCGCTGATGCAATGTGTCCCAAAGAAAGGGGGAATGACTGCGATTACAAATGACAAAAATGAATTGATCCTCGCAAGAACTGTCACCGGGTGGAGAGTCTGCATGGATTATAGGAAGCTCAACAAGGTTATTCGGGAAGACCATTTTCGGCTCCCATTTCTTGATCAGATGTTGGATAGGTTAGCCGGACGTGCTTATTATTGCTTCTTGGATGGGTATTTCGGATATAACCAGATTTTCATTGCACCTGAAGACCAAGATAAGACCACTTTCACTTGTCCGTATGGCACTTTCGCATTCTCGCGGATGCCATTCGATTTATGCAATGCACCAACTACTTTTTAGCAGTGTATGATGGCAATCTTCACTGATATGAGGACTTTCTCGAGGTTTTCATGGATGATTTATCTGTTGTGGGGGATTATTTTGAAGAGTGCTTGGACAACCTGGATAAGGTATTGACACGTTGTGGAGAAACTAACTTGGTGCTTAATTAGGAGAAGTGTCACTTTATGCTCGAGGAGGGAATTGTCCTCGACCACAAGAACTCCAAGAATGGTATTGAAGTTGATAAAGAGAAAATTGAAGTGATATCCAAACTCCCTCCCCTACTTCCTTCAAGTGAGTGAGGAGATTTCTAGGTCACGCGGGGTTTTATCGCTGGTTCATCAAGGACTTCTCTAAGGTGGTGAACCCTTTGTGCAAGCTATTGGAAAAAAATGTCAAATTTGTGTTCAATGATGATTGTATGAAGGCATTTGAGCTACTCAAGTGTAGGTTGACTACCACTCCTATTATTACCGCGCCGAATTGGAGCTTACCATTTGAGCTCATGTGCGACACTAGTGATATGGTGATTAGAGCGGTGTTGGGGCAAAGAATTAACAAGATATTCCATCTGGTCTACTATGCTAGTAAGACCATGAACGAGGCCCAAGTCACCTATACGGTGACCGAGAAAGAACTCTTAGCCATTGTCTTTGCTATGGAAAAGTTCCGCACGTACATCATGGGTACCAAAGTGATTGTTCACACTGATCACGCGGCACTTTGTTATTTGATGAGCAGAAAAGACTCTAAGGCGATATTGATGCGGTGGGTACTTCTTCTACAAGAATTTGATCTTGAAATCTAAGACCACAAGGGGAGTGAGAATCAAGTAGCAGACCACTTGTCCCGATTGGAGGAGCAAGGGAGGCCATATGATGGCCTTGAGATCAATGATTTATTTCCGGACAAACAACTCATTTCCATGTCTTTGACCGGGATGCCTTGGTTTGCCGATATGGCCAACTATCTTGTGAGCGGAATTGTCCCAAATGAGTTCTGTTCAAACCAAAGGAAGAATCTCAAACGGGACAACCTGGGCTACTATTGGGATGAGATCTATCTCTTCAAAATTTGCACTGATGGTGTTATCTGGATATGTGTTCCAGAAGAAGAACAATAGGGTATTCTTGAAGCCTGCTATTCTTCGCCATATGGTAGTCATCATGGTGGAGCGAGAACTGCTACAAAGGTTCTAAGCTGTGGATTCTATTGGCCTACCTTGTACAAGGACTCTAGTGAATTTGTTAAGTGTTGTGATGATTGCCAAAGGTCCGGTGGGATCTCCAAGAAGAATGATATGCCTCTCACCACCATACTAGAGATTGATATTTTCGATGTGCGGGGCATCGACTTTATGGGTCCATTTGTGAGCTCATGTGGGAACACCTATATTTGGTTGTTGTGAATTACATGTCCAAATGGGTTGAAGCTATGGCTTTTCCCAACAATGAAGCACAGAGTGTGGTAGCTTTCTTGAAGAAGAACATATTCACAAGGTTTGGCACCCTAAGGGTCATCATTAGTGATGGGGCATCACATTTTTGCAACAAAGCCTTTGATACTTTACTCTCCAATTATGGTGTCACTCACAAGGTGTCGACCCCCTATCACCCCCAAGCAAGTGGACAAGTTGAAGTCTCCAACCGGGAGATCAAGAGTATTCTATCAAAGACTATCAATGCAAACCGGACTGATTGGTCGAAGAAACTTGACGATGCTCTTTGGGCCTATAGAACAAATTACAAAACTCCAATTGGTATGTCTCTGTATCGATTGGTGTTCGAGAAATCTTGTCACCTCCCGGTGGAACTAGAGCATAAGGCCATGTGGGCGTTGAAGAAGTTGAACCTTGAGTGGGATGTAGCTGCAAATCTTCGGGTGGAGCAATTGAATGAACTTGATGAGTTCCGATTCCATGCTTACTCCAGTTCGTCCTTGTATAAGGACAAGATGAAGTACCTCCATGATAAGTATATCTAGAACAAAGAATTCAAAGAAGGTTACCTTGTCCTTTTATTTAACTCTCGGTTGCGGATGCTTCCAGGAAAGCTGAAATCAAAGTGGATTGGTCCTTTTGAAGTTGTCATGTGACTCCTTTTGGTGCTCTAGATTTGAAAAATTAGAAGGGTGAGATATTTAGAGTCAATGGGCACCGGGTGAAGCACTATCTTGGTAAGGTTGAAGATGGCCATGTTGTGGCATTCCTCCATTTCAAGTGAATGTTGGTAACATGCGTCATGCCACGACGTCAAATCAGGCGCTTCTTGGGAGGCAACCCATGTGTTTTTCTTTCTCTTGATTTTCTTTTTTAGATTAGGTTGGGCTAACTGGTTGTGAAGTGTATGCAAGATTATGGGTGTGCAGTGTAGGAAATTTGCAAGGAAAAAATTGGCTAAGTGTTGAAACTGCGCGGACCACACCAGAATTATGCGGACCACACATGCACTTTCGGCCGCACAATTCAGTATGCGATCGCACCACTGGAAAATGAAAAATGACAAGTCTATGAAGTTTGTCCTAACAAAAATCCTTAAGGATTTGCGGACCGCATGAATTGTGTGGCCGAAGTCATTTTTATGCGGTCTGCACCACAAATTCAAGCAACAGGTAAAAGTGCGGACCACACCAAAATTGTGCGGCCGCACTCAGGTAAGTTGGTGGGCCAATCGGTCCTAGTATAAATAGAACTTTCCTAAACTATTCACACTTTACACACTTCGACCTCTGAAGTTAAGCTAAGTACAATGCACATTTCCTTTGCTCCCAATCTTATCTCATTTCACCAAGTGTTGAATTCCTGCTACATCCTCATTACTGGTATGTTGATTTCAATGATTTAGATTCTTCTTTTTCTTTTTCTTTATTTTAGTTTTATTTAATCTAGGGTTAGGTTCATGCCTAAAATGTCAATAGATGATTAAATCTTGCTTAGCATTATATGGGTAGTGTTTAAACGCTTAATGGGGCTTGGGTTAGTAGCTTTTCATGCTTAATTGCTAAAAACTTTGCTTAATTAGTGAAATCCCTGTGTAAAATCGTAAGCTAATGCCGCTGTGATTTAAATTATGCGGTCGCACACATTTTTGTACGGTCCGCACTAGGGTATGCAGCCACATACATTTTTGTGCGGTCCGCAATACCCTAAGTTTAGGGCACTTGTGCTTGATGATATTTTGCAGCCATACTCAATTTTGTGCAGTTCGCAGTGGATTTGTGCGGCAACACTCAATTTTGTGCGGTCCGCACAGTTCAATCTTCATAGACCCAACAAAATAATGTGCGTCCGCACTCAAATTGTGCGGTCCATAATGGGTTTGTGCGATCACATTCAAAATTATGTGGTCCGCACTGAGGTAACTTCAGAGACCCAGTAGTCTGAACCTGGGGGTTTGTGCGGCCGCAATCATTTTTATGCGGTCCGCACTGGGCATTATGCAATCGCACTCATTTTTTTTTGGTCTACACTGGGCCATTCGTGGACGCACTCACTTTTATGCGGTCCGCATTGACCATTTATGAGAATTATGTACTGCACTTTCAATCTTCATTCTATGTACACTACAAGCTCCAATTCTATCTGAGTTTCACTACTTGTATGTTGCAGATAATGGTTCGTTCATGTGACAGAGGAGATACATCCAAAGGGAGGGCAGAACCCTCCTGAGGTCGGGGTCGAGGCAAACCCAATATGCCACTTTCAGTCCAAAAGGTCCTATGCAAGAAAGCTACACTCAGTGTACCACCTCCTGTAACTTCAGACACCAATGAGTACCTCCCATCCGGGGAAGCTTCCGAGGGTGACTTAGTGCAAGCACAACCGGAAGCTAAATCACACCAATTACCAGGGAGACTCCACCTGTTCAATAAATCAACTTCCTTCTCTAGTTCTTCTGAAGGTTCGGAAGGGGGTAATCAAGCATTTGAGCCCTCTCCCCCACCTGCTCCAGCTAATCCAATTAACTTAGATAATGATGATGAGGTCCCGGACGATGGGAGATGGGGTGATACTACTGTTGGGGGATTGGAAAGATCAAGGAGGACGGAGGTATGTGAGGACATATTCGTAAGTGAAAAGGCCTATGCTAAATTCAGAGAATGGTGGTCACAAAGGTCGCTCACTCTTGAGTGACCATTCTTTACAAAGGATCTGAGCAAGCACAACCCCAATGTCCTCAAGAAATTTGAAGAGCGAAAAGGATGGAAATGGTTTAACTCCCGCATGCAAGATGCAGATGGGTACCTGGTCATAGAGTTCTATGCCAACGTTGCTCACATCAAAAAGGGCACAAAGGTGACAGAAGTTCGAAATTTAAAAATCCGCTTTGATGCCCAAGCACTGAACCAATATGTGGGATTCTAGGAAGTAGAAGCGGTACATTATTTGGAAAAGCTAGCAATGGGTGATGCAGTTTACTAGTGGCTAGCTGAGATACTAGAAATTCAAGGGACAACACCTCCATGGCTCACAACAGGAGTTCAGATTGTCCGGGCCACCCTAAACTTTGAAGCAAAAGGGTGGAAAAAATTCTTGTGCAGCCATCTTGATCCATGCCTCCATGAAAACATCCTCCCAATTCCCTATGCAGTGTTAGTTGCTTCCATCATGGCCGGGTATCCTATAAATGTGGGAGCCCTGATGTTTTTCAACATTTTAAATGCGGTCTAGAAGGAGGAGCTCCCTACCCCAATTTCCTCACAGAGTACTTCCAAGATCAAGGGGTAGAATCGAGGCACTTTGATGTTGAGGTGAAGGCAAAGAAGCCTTTTTCATGGTACCACCTCCAGGGAGCTGACAACCCTAAATCCAAGGGTAAATCTACTACCTCTACTGGCCAGTCTGAAGAGCTAGCGGTAGTGGTTACTAGTTCAGTTGCTGAGCTCTCCACAGCAGCCGATACTTCTACCACATCGACAACCATGCCACCTCCATCCTCTGGACCATCTGCTTTAGCTAGACTGTCAGTGCCACTCTCATTTCCGGCCTCATCTACTTAACCTCAGACTGCACTACGAGTCTCCCAAACACTGGCGAGTCTCAACAACTGGATGCAAACAGCTACCACAAAGCTGACTGCCATATCCAGTGTTGTTGCAACACACTCATCAGCCCCGGGTACCTCCGTTAGTGGAGGAATCATTGAATAAAATTCTGGAGAACCAAAAGGTCATCCTAGAGACCCTAGATACACATGGGGAAGTCATTAAGGATTTGGGGAAACATGTCAAGAAGATGCGGAAGACTAAGGCATCAAAGGAGTTGGCGGACAAGCTGCGCAAATAAATTGAAAAGATTTCTTCTGCCGGAGACCTTCCATTGGACCTACCCATGGAGCAGTTAGTCCCAACAACACATGCAGCAGTGCTAGAGACATCAGAGGCAGCATCCGGCCAGTTTGAGGAGCCGGCTGCAACTACACGCACTGCTGAAGAGTTGATACAGATGCTCAGCAACCCAGTAGTCCCGCAGCCAGGAGATGTTGAGATATAGTTAAGAGGAGACAGAGGGTGCTATCTGAGGACCTCATGCAGATTGAGACCATATAGGGACTTTTCTTTACTCTCTACCCCTTTCCCTGTTCTTATTTTTTATTAGTATTGAGGGAAATACTTATTTTCATTTGGGGGGTGGTTCATTTTGATTGACATTGACATTTGGTATGTAATAACTGTTACACTATTTTTTCTTTATCTTTATTTTCCCTTTGGTATGTATATATTTTTTTCCCACTTGATGTATATATTCATTTCCCTTATATATTATCACGACCCAAATCTAAATCCTGTCGTGATGGCGCCTGTCGTGGTACTAGGCAAGCCTACCTTCCCAAAAGTACTACCAAATTAAATATAAGAGTCAAGTAAAGCTTTTCAATATTTGAAATTTCCATAAAATCCAAATTAAACTCAAATTTGAAACAAAGTGCGGAAAACGAGCCCCAAACATTAGGGTGTCACCAAGTCATGAGAGTCTAAGTATTTAAAACTATTATAGAAAATGTCTAAATGTCAAATAAAAAACGGAAGGAAATGTAGAAGGAGTAATAAGGTCCTGCCGATGCTGGCAGCTACCTTGCAGTCTCCAAAACTCAACTGGCCTGGGCTCAACAATCGCTGTGCTCAGGCACACCTGGATCTGCACATGTAGTGCAGGGTGTAGTATGAGTAGAACCGACTCAGCAAGTAATAACAATAAATAAGGAATTGAGTAGTAGTGATGAGCTATGCAGAACAATCCAATTGATAATTTTCACAATTAAGGGTAAACATGAGTAAAAGATCAGTTTCATAATTACGAACTACGACAAGGCAAATAACAGCTAAATGCAGCAACAATGAAATGGATGAAACCTCACAGACACTGACACTCAACCCTCAGCCCTCAATGCACACGCTCAATAGGTACCTGCGCTCACTGAGGGTGTTCAGACTCGGAGGGGCTCCTACAGCCCAAGCGCTAATCTGCACGGACAACTCACGTGCTGCACGGACAACTCCTGTGCAATAATATCATATCGCCCGCACGGACAACTCACGTGCTACCATATCACATTAGAATCCGCACGGACAACTCACGTGCTAAGGTATAATACCTCATAAACAGGCCCTCAACCTCACTCAGTCATGTACCTCTCTCGTCTCACAGCTCTCAATAAGGTAGGGGAAAACAGCTCAAATCAAAGCATTACAGTGTATCAGCAAGAAGATAACAAAGACTGAGGTAAACATGTACAATCATCGCTATGACTGAGTATAACTACCATGAGCAGGTATATAGCCTAAGCATGATTCTAACATGAAGGCAGTCAAGTTATAGCAGACAGGAACGCACATAAACACAACTAAAGTCTATTAGACTTCACAGCCTCATGAGACGGACCAAGTCTCAATACCTCACGGCTTACACCCACAGGCCCGTCACCTAGCATGGGTGTCACTTCCAAACAGTCACATGATACTAAATCTCCGGGTTTCATACCCTCAAAACCAGATTTAAAATTGTTACTTACCTTAACATCGTAGAAATACTACTCCGGGATGCTCTTACCCCTCGACTCGGCCTCCAAAATCTCTGAATCTATTCACAACCAGAACAATACCATCAATATACACTAATGGAATGGGTTCCACAAGAAAATCTATCAAGTTAGACCAAAATCCTGAAATCGGCTCAAACCCGGCCCTACATCTCGAAGCCCGACAAAAATTACAAAACTTGAACGTCATTCACGAGTCTAACCATACCAAATTTACTCAAATCCGATAACAAAATCCCATTCAAAACCCCAAAAAACCAACTCAAGAATTCTTCCTCATTTTCCCCATTTCCCACCCCAAATCACAAATTAGAGGATGAAATTAAAGGCATGATCATGGAATTTGACCAAAATTAGATAGAAATCACTTACCCCAAACACCCACGCAATAATCTCTCCAAAAATTGCCTTCTCCCGAGCTCCCACTTCAATTTTATGCTATGAACTCGAAACCCTCGTTTTGAACCTTTTAATTCTGCCTAGATATTCCTTCATTGCGATCGCAAAAGTAGCCTCGCGATCGTGAAGTACAAACAAGCTGCCCCATATAATTACTCTATGCGAACGCGGAAATCCCCACACGTTCGCGAACCTATGCCACACAAACCTACGCGATCGCAACCTGCCTCACACAATCGCGTAGAGCAATCGCCTCAGCTCCTCATCAGCTCTAATACTCCTACGCGAGCGCGACACTGGCCATGCGTTTGTGACGCACTACCTCACACACGTACGTGATCACGACCCAAGCTATGCGATCGCATATGACAACTTCACCTCTTCCCCAATTAAGTTTACGCGATTGCGAAGATACTCCTGCGATCGCGTATAAGGAAACTAGAAGAAAAACACCAGCAACGATCAGCCTTTTTCCAAAGGCCAAAAGGGTCCATTAACCACCCAAAATTCACCCGAGGCCCTCGGGACCTCAAAACAACATAAAAATACCAAATTACCCTCGGATTCAAGAATAAGAACTTCTAAACTTCCAAATTTCGCAAACGACACTGAAACCTACCAAAACTCGTCTGAATGACCTCAAATTTTACACACACGTCACAAATGACACTATGAACCTACTCCAACTTCCAAAATTCCATTCCGACCCCGATGTCAAAATTTTCACTCCCGACAAAAGTCTCCAAACTTTCAACTTTCGCCAATTCAAGCCTAATTCTACCACGGGCCTCCAAATCACATTCTCCTAAGTCCGAAACCAGCTAATGGAGCTAACCGAACCTTAAAAATCCAAATCCGAGATCGTTTACTCATAAGTCAACATCCGATTGACTTTTCCAACTTGAGCTTCCTAATAAGAGACTAAGTGTCTCATTCCACTCCGAAACCAGTCCGGACCCGAACCAACCAACCCGATACAATACAATATAGCTGAATAATACATAAAGAAGCAGAAATGGGGGAAACCTGGTTATAAATCTCGAAACGACCGTCCGGATCGTTGCATATATATATATATATATATATATATATATATATATATTCTCCTTACTTCATTTTTTACATATTCAGTTTACCTTTCTATAGTTTACTTCATAATTTATTTAGTTTATTTTTCCTTAGTAGCATAACTTCTTCTTTACTTTAGTAGCTTCTTTTTAATTTGTTAGCTTCTTTTTACGTTTTGGTTCTTTCCAAAGGTGGATGTTTGTGTTAACTGGGTGGCTCTTCCCAATGATGGATGGCGTGAAAACCTTCTTAAGGGATTGAGTTTATTTTCTTTTATGTTTTTTTGGTAGTTATAATAACAATGAATAAAAGTGTCTCGAGAAGGCTTCACTTTGTAGTAACACATTTACTTTCAACCTTGTCGTTAGAAACAAAGTTGTTGGCATAAAATAGCTCTAGTTGTGACCTTTAGACTCTTGTGCTGACTTAAACAATCATCGAGTGGTTAAATTGAGCCATTTTTGATTTCAATCTTAGCTAGGGTTGTTGCGAACCCTCGACTCTGTTCTCTTTAACAACCCAACAACTTGGGAGTTGAGGTATTGAATTGCAAGTCCAAGTTCCCATGCCAATAAGTCTAGAACTTGCCCCGAATGTTTGTCTAGGCGAAATTCTAAGTGTAGCTCGACTTGAGAAATGATTGTAGGACCTCCTTGATCCTATTTGAAACTTGAAAACTTCCATATCCTACCAATGTTATATCCATAGTCAACTCCTTTGAGCCGAAGCCCTTTTTCTTTCAATAACCACGTTACAAACCTTTATCCGTTTTGTAATGATCCTCTCTTGGCACCTGATCTTTCCTTGGCATTATTGATAAATAATTGACAAAATCATAAGTTTTGGGGAGATATGAGGGTTTGAAAGTGATAAAAGGTACAAAGAAGAAAAAGAAATGAAGAAAAGGGAAGGCAAAGAAAAGAAAGAAAGGCCAAAAAAGAAAAATTTCAAAAAAGAAAGTGAATAAGGTAGAAAGTTGAAGGGATTGAAAGAAAATAATGATGAAAGGCATGGAGTAAATAAAAAAGGAGAAAAATGATTGTCATGATCAATAAAGAGTGACATTACGTCTCTCTTGTTCCCCCAAGGAAGAAGAAAATGACTCAAAAATTCGAGAAAGTATGAGCCGAAAAGAGAAAATGAAGTGTTTAAGGAAAGGTGAAACAATCATATTCCAACAAGTCCTACCTTGATCCAAAAGCCTTGATTAAATTCCTGCAAAAGCCCTATATGATTTCAAGTTGAGTGAGTTTACATTAGTGGTGATTTACATAAGGTGCAAGATTGTGGTACTTAGAGCCGAACTTGTGACATTCTTCTGAGAGAGACGAGCGAACTTCTTCAAAATCCTTGTTTTGGATGTTACATTCTAAAGTGATATTTGATCATGGAGAGTAGAGGAGTAGGAGTTTGGGATCCAAAATGACCTACGTGATAGAGCGAGCTTCCGTGATGAATAAAGTCAACGCTTGATGCTCCAGTGTCACATTAGAACTATGGTACTCAAAAGGTCAAAACATTGTGTTGTTAATAATTCATTTGTGTTGAGGGTTATTGTTAGTTCCAATTGATGCATGATTGATTTACCTTAGGCCAGCTGAAATATCCTTTTTTCTGTTGGAGGTGGGAATTGCCTTATTTGCTTGAGGACAAGCAAATGCTTAAGTTTGGGGGAGCTGATAAGCAGGGATTTTGACCTTTTATTTGCTCTCTTTTAATTGTGTTTTAGGTAAAAAAAATGCTTAAAGAAATTCCCGGAAACTAATGAAATGTTCTTGCTTACAAGAATTGTTCAATATGAGCCAAAGGAATCCAAATCAATTCATAAAGGAGTCAAAAGTTGAACAAGAGCCAAAACAGGACAAACAGGCCAATTGTGCAAACCACATGATTTTGTATGTGGCCACAAAAACAAGTTCATAGACTGAAGATCTACCAAGTAAAGAAGTGCGGACCGCACAAATATTGTGCGGCCACAAAAGTCATTGTGCGGGCACGTTCAATATTATGCGGCCCGCAATAAATGAGATTCAGAGACTTGGTATTTTGGCAACATAAAGGAGTGCGGACCACACCAATATTGTGTGGCCGCATTTAATATTATGCGGCCCGCGATGAATGAGAATCAGAGAGTTGGCATTTGGGAAAAATGAAGGAGTACGAACCGCACCAAAATTATGCGGCCGCTGGATATCGAGTGCGACCGCACACACAATTGTGTGGTCCGCAGGAATGAAGATTCAAAGAGTTGTTTCAAGGCCAAGGTCAAGGACGTGCGGACCGCGTCACTTTTATGCGGTCGCATAATCATGAGCATGGTTGCACTCAGAATTGTGCAGTCCGCAAAAGTCCAGCTAAAGCCAGAACTCAAAGTCAAGAATGCGGACTGCACCACAATTATGCGGCCGCAAAAGCAAGTGTGCGACCGCAGTCATAATTATGTGGCCGCATAACCTCCGCTGGGGCATTTTTATCAGATATTTTTAGCCTAGTATAAATAGAATTTTTTTTCTTTTTTAGGTTAAGTTATGTTTTAGGAGAGCACCTATGACGATTTTCTTTACTGCTTTCGGAAACTTTTGTACTAGATTCATCTCTAAACTCTAGATTTTTATCCCATAATCAAATATTATGGATTCTATCTTCAATTATTCTTTAATTTCTTCAATTTTCATGAGTAGCTAAACCCATATCTAGGGTTGTGACCCAACCCTAGTGTGGGTATTTAATGAGTGTTTGATTTAGGGCTTGTTAATGATTGAGTTTGTGTTATTTAGCTTAGTTCTTGCTAGAACTCAAGAATTAATGGTTTCAAACATTGATTCATGCCTATATGATTTAGTCTCTACTTGAGAAAGTGGGACTAAGTCTAGGAAAACTAGGCTAACAAGAAATTGGGGTGAACTCAAGGAGTTAATAGCCCCAATTAAAAGGTTAAACCTAGAGATAGTAATACCCGACTTGAGATAATATCACTTGATTTGTATGAATACCCATTTGGACTTGAGAAAGCCAAATTGGGCAAAATCACTCAAACCACCGAGAGGTACAGAGCGAGTACCGGGGTGTGATAGCTATATTATAACCCCAACTAATCAAGCTTTCCCTAGAATTTACAGCCCGTTAGATAACCACCTAGGTAGAAGTCACGACCCTAGTCCCTTTAAACATTTGAAAAACCCAAAACAAAAATATTTTCCTTAGTTTTATTAATTGCAATCATTAGAGTAAAATAGAAGTAGAATATCAACCAAATTTGTGGAAGTGCAATTAGAGTCAAAACTTGCATCTCACTTAGATATAAACTTAATTCCAATTATTAACTCCCTGTGGATTCGATCCCGACCTTAGTTGGGTTATTATTGCATCGACCTCCTCACTACTCAATAGTAGTATGGGTCTGGACCCGATCAGTGTCGCGATTTCACTAGCCTTTTAATTTGAATTGGCATGCGTTGTCATTTTGACCGTGACATTATAATAACCCAAATTTTTTTATATACTTATTAATTGTGAGACTAGAGATTAATTTATTTATAGTTATCGGGTCAAATATTAAGTTAGTAGAAGGGAATTTAAAAATAATATATGAGATAGTTCATTAAATAAGTGATGAGTGGGTCTACTACACATGCTTATAGCAAGATAGTAATTATTTATGAATAAAAGAAGTGGGCCTAAAGCCCACACCTTATACTGCTACGTTTAGGACTTAGTGGTTGGAATATATTTTTACCGCTAGGTTTTTAATAAAGAAGACTAGAAGTAGGTAATATTGGAAAACAAAACATTGTGTCTTCGTGACTGCGCTAGAAGCCAAACCACTTCTATCAATCACTGTGCAGAATTCCTTGTAGAGGAATCCAAAGTTACAAGATTGAGGCCAGTGGAGGCCGTTTGGTTGGTGTATAGACGTCGTAAGGTTGGGGAACTTCTTGTTAGCGAGGTAAGTGAGACTTTAACCTTTGATGCTTGCTTTTTCAAAACCCATTTTAAAAAATATTTTGTTTGCCCGGTCCATGTGTTGGGACAAGCGTGAGCTTTGTAGAATCGGTGGTCTTTGACCAGACGCAAATATATATTATTTTGTAAAAAGCTGAAATTACTTAATAAGTGATTTGTGGTGTAGTCTGATGTGGTGTAGCCTCGTGCTATGGCGTTGGGGCATTAGAAATTATTTCTTCAACACTGTCATATATTTGGGGCATTGTGTATGCCGCCGTGATATATTTGGAGCATTGTGCATGCCATCGTGATATATTTGAGGCATTGTGAATACCGCCATGATAGATTTGGGGCATTGTGTATGCCGCCATGAGAGATTTGGGGCATTGTGTATGCCGCCGTGATAGATTTGGCGCATTATGTATGCTGCCTTGGATCATTGTGTATGTTGCCATGAACTCGTCGGGGTGTTCGGTTATTTCGTGCACCGTCGTTAATGAAAAGTTCTTAGTGTAGATTGTATTGAGATATATATAGTGTTGTTGTTGAGTAATTGTTTGGGCCTTATAGAATAATTATATGGTGAAAGATTTTCTATGCATATTATTTTTGTGCTCGATGTGTGTTTGTATTTTCTAACTCTTGTTCAAGCGGTATTTAAAGAGGCGGGTCAAGGATCTTACTGGGTTATATTTCCGTATAACTCACTCCTTACCTGCATATCTATGCATATACTATTGGTGAAGATGAATCTAGTAATTGACGAGTTTGCTAGAGTTGATTTGGTTACTGAAGTGAGCCGCCACATTGTTCGTGGAGGCTTCCAAAAGAGTCTTTATTATTTATTCATATGATGTCTTTTGCAATTCTCTTATATGCTCCTTGTTCTAGTGTGGGATTTTGGCTAGAGTTTTAATATTATATTTCGAGATATTAATTGTTTGTAATGATTATTAGATTATGCGGATACTTATTTAATTAATCAAATGATGCAAATTAATGGCTAAGGTATGAAGGTATGGTTCGCCTGACGGGTAGTGTGTGCTGGGTGCCAGTCACGTCTAGGGTAGTTTGGGACGTGACAAAGTTGGTATCAGAGCTTAGGCTTTAAGTCCTGGGTCATGGAGAAGTGTTGAGTAGATTCTTGCTCATGGGTATGTAGGTGCCCATACTTATTATCTTGAAGCTACTAAACATTTAGGATGTTTTCCCTTCTCTCATTCCATGTTCGTGCGTTAAGCTGAATCAAGTTTATTCTTAGGATGTCTCTTTAGCAAATGGCTAGGCCGCACATATCCTTCTCTGCTGGACGATATAATTGATTTGGATGTTTCTACCAATATATGGGCGATAAAGAGTGACTTTGAGTACATTAAATGTTACGCACATTGGTATAGTTGAGATTTTACTTGTTTTAAATTTTGGTATAACTCTATTTTCGAACAAATGTGTGTCAAAATTCTTTATAAAAAATATTTGAGAGTTAGTAAAATTTTATTTTTGTTGAAAAATCTGTGTGAATTGTAAAGTAGTCTAAGGATTTGATTTTTCCTGAAAGCGACATATTCAATATTCTAAATTGTGGATACAACTCCATGTTATGAGTGTGATTTGGAGAAGAAAAGAATTGGATGCTGAAGTAAGTGTAAGATAGCAATATCTTAAACACCTCTAGACTAGTAGACTTGGCGTGAAAGATAATCTGAGGAAGATGCTTATATGGATCTAAGCTTAATGTATTTTGAAGTGATTTGATATTACTAGTGATATCGTGATGGTGATGTTATAAGTATAATTGTAGCATGACTATTCTAATTAGGTGCAGTAATTATGACCTTGATAGTGGCGCTATGTGATGTTAAAGGGTACAACATATTTTACTTGGGGTCCGTTAATCAATTCCAATCTGTGAGAGAAAGTAAGACTTAAGTATAATGCTTAATGTACCATTGTAGTAAAAGGATGAGTATGAAACTCGGCGAATACTGGCATGATTAGCTATTAAAATATCGATAACACGTACAATATGGAGACCTTCATGCACCGTATTAAAGAGAAATAGACACTCGAAGAGTTCAAACACTTGAAAAGAATTAACAAAAATGTTATCGAATTCAGTATTTTGTTCTGCAAAATTTTCATGATGTTGTATCTTGTACTATATGAGTTGAGAAAGTTTGAATATTGACGAAGTGATGTGATAACCGAAATAGTATAGTTTTACCCAAGTGAGGGAGCTTACTATTGTTGATTGTCTTTATCAGACATATGGGATCACAGTTAGGTTAGAGGGATAGTTGCGAATTTGTTATGGTTTGTAATGTTGACATTGTCATGATTCATTTCTCCCTCCGTAAGACATCGTGACGGCATCTAGTCGCTACGACTAGGTAAGCCTAATAGTATCGAACTAACGGACATAAAGCAATAATTAACAACTCGCTTCAATAGATATAATATACTGATAAGGATGCCACTCGACATGTACAAGTAAACCAGCATTCAAATATATACAGCACTCCCAAAACCCGGTTGTCACGACCCAAAAATCACAGGTCATGATGGCACCTAACTTGACCCGCTAGGTAAGCCCATTAACAAAAATGTACAAACCAAATGGACTTGTAGGAAATTAAATTAGGATTTATCTGAACTTTTACAAATTTACCTAAGAACTGGTAGTACGAATCATGAACTTCTAGGATTTAGAATTTACAAGAAAATATAAATATCACACGATCTGTTTAAAAAATACATAAACAGATTAATAATGTCTAAAATTACCCAGGACAAGTGGCAGCTTCTATCCAGATTACTTGAACATCTTCAGGGTAAGCTCCCGACTTCTTCAGCAGCTCCGCTCCAATAGTCTGCACGGAGTGTGCAGAAGTGCAGTATCAGTACAACCGACCCCATGTACTAGTAAGTATTAGACTAACCTCGTCGAAGTAGTGACAAGGCTTTTAGTTAAAGGATGCTCATTAATAAACACTATAATGTAAACTTGCAATAGAACTATACGACAGAATAATAGAATAGAGTACACACTGCGACTGTACAAAGAAATAACAGAGTACCAGAAGGAATCACAATTCAACAGTTTCCAGCATCTTAACCAGCCCTTTCCTTAGAACGAAGCTCATGAACCACAACAATCACCTCAAAACTTTCATAGTGTAAAAGAAGTACTCAAGACAACAAATCTAACGACACGACAACACCCTTAATGCATTTATCTCATCCTCACCATATATGCTTAAAATAGTACCAACCAAATGATAGAAATACCGATAATAGAAATGACAAGGAAGGAAATATGCAAGTAGTAATAATAAACGAGAATGTGCAGAATAAAATCAATAACAGACTAAGCAGAGAGCATAGAGGTAATGACCACAATTAGGAAAAAAGGGTTATAATTTAAATTAACTAGCATGATGGAGGCGTGAAGATGGATATAACAAATAAGAGAAGGGGAGAGGGGTACGTGTTCTTTATAATGCAACAAATAGAGGCATGAATGGACAACATGGAAGAAGACCCGTACCTAAGTACGACGAAACAGGTATGACATGGGCGCAATCATAACAGTAGAAAGTAGGCATGATGTTTACTAATCAAACAAGTAGAATACATAGGCAACACAACAATGATTGAGATAAAGAATAAGGACATAACAGTGATAACAAGCCAAATAAAAACTATAAGTACGACAGTAACAACTCAAGGTAAGACATGAAGATATATGCAAGAAAAGAATATCATAACATAATGCATGTCCCTCGTCCTTACTTGCACGGAAACACCCATCGTGCCATGAACTCGCAATGATACAAAAGCATAAAAATACAAATGCAATGGCACGACATCATCATTCGTGCTTTTACTCACAAATGACATGACACAGAATCACCCTTCGTGCTTTTACTCTCAATAATATGGCACGACATCACCGCTCGTGCCTTTACTCACAAATTACATGGCACGACATCACCCTTCGTGCTTTTACTCTCAATAATATGGCACGACATCACCCTTCGTGCTTTACACTCTTCCTCACATGATAATGAATATAAACAATGGCATGACATCACCCTTCGTGCTTTACTCTCCTCCTCACTTACATATGAATATCAATAAAATGGCAAGGCAAGGAGAATAAATAACATCGAGGAGAGTGTTAAAACGAATATTCCAACAAATTCTCAATCACGAAATTTCTAAGCCAACATTGATTCAATAAGCCCTCAAGGTCCGTATAATTCAAGTACTTTCACAAATCTCACAATTTATCAGTAACACAAGTAATGAATCCAGCACCTCAAAATATCAACCGTAGCAAGGTAGTAGTGATTACACATAGAGATGACCAAACTAGAAACATCAATGTATTCTCAGAATTCTATCAAATTTGATCAACTTATGTTAGGCTAAGTCTTGATTACTAACATTTTATGCTACATTCTTAATATCGAGAAGCAAAGTGAGGCATGAAGCAAGAGGTCACGAAATTCTACAAACATAAATGTACCATAATCCACCCCCAATCATGATTAACCCTGGTACATACATATACGCTCGTCACCTTATATATGTATCACCCCCTCAGGTAGTAAGCAATGAGAAATAAGAGGAAAAATTCCCTCAACAAAGTTAGGCAAAACACTTACCTCGAACAAGTCAATTACACTACCGAACAAGCCAAACGACGCTCCAAAAATGCCATCACACGCGTAGTGACCTCCGAACGTCTCAAAACTAGCCAAAAGAAACTCAAATACATCAAATAAAGCCCAAGGAAATAATTCCAAATGATAAAGACCGAATCCTAAATCAAATCCCAAATCCAGCCAAAAATTACACCCGGGCCCACGCCTCGGAATCCGACAAAACTTAAAAAGTCCGACAACCCATTCAATTACGAGTTCAACTATACTAGTTTCACTCAATTTCGACTCCAAATCGATGTTCAAAACTCAAAAATTCATATTATGAAACTTTAGGCAAAACCCCCCAAATTTCACTTTGAAATCATCAATCAAATCCCAAAAATGAAGATGGATTCATAAAATATAACCAAAAGTGAGTAGGGAACACTTACTCCAATCCATATGGTGAAAATCGCCTCCAAAATTGCCCAAATACGAGCTCCCCAACTCAAAATATGACCCAATGAACAAACCCTTATTTTATATATTTTTCTGCCAGTTATTCTGCCTCGTTTCTCATGCAAAATGATCTCGAAACTCACTTTTTATGCTTTCACTGGATTTCTTGTGAAATTTTAGTCTAGTTAGGATTTTGAATCACTCAATTTGACCTTATAATGAAGGAGATATGTTGGTTTCAATATTTGCAAATAATGCAGATTTTTAAATACGAATTCAGTGGCAATTTCGTAATTAATCCGAAAACAATCTAGCAACCCAATTTTTAGTAAAATGACCATAAATTCCTTATACGATGTCCAAATTTGACGATTCTTTTTGCTATGGCTCCGTAATTACGATAAGGATATAATGATTTAATCAAAACAGAAATCGGAGCTCGGTTTCTTAATGTGGTTCCATTTATGCTTGAAGAAACTACGTCGACATATAAGTAAAACGAGCGCACGCAGCCCAAAGCTATGTGAAACTCACCCGAGCCCCTCGGGACCACGTCCAAACATACCGAAATGACCTGTCGGGTCGTCACATCCTCCACCACTTAAACACATGTTCGTCCTCGAACGTGCCAAGAGTCTTTCCAAAGCTACCAAATCACGGTGTAACCTTACTAAGCATAAACCCGGGGTTGATCCCACGTCGCCCTGATCCACACAAACCTTCCAACACAACATGAATAGAGATCCTTATTTCGACCTTGGTCCTTAAACCTTAGAAATCAATCGCTATCATCCAGAATTGAGTACAAAACCCGAATCCCACAGCCACATACTGTATAAGTCTAAAAAAGCTCTATCAAGTCACAACCATAATACAAGATGTAGTCACATGATATACCCCATTACTTCGACATTCTCAGTAGGAGTTTCTGACCATCATTACTGCCCAAAAAAAATCCGGTGCCGGCAGCAAACCTCATACCGATTAGAACCTCGTTCAAAACCTTCATACCCTACCGATGATGAAAGAAACACGCATAACCGCTTAACCACTCATATGATAAATAAGACAAGAAACTCACTCGCCCGACCAGGGTCCACATCCTCAACAAAATATAGTGTTATTCTTCCAAACCTTCCTCATCCCAATACTATAACGCAAATCTCAGGTCTAGAAACTTCATCTCAGCCAATACGAGCAGCCGCACCCACAAGCATCAACAATAAACATATAGAGCCACACACAACCTAGTTCCGTACACTACCAAGTAATAATTCAGATATGACAGATAACAGTAAGAAAAATATCGTGCCCCCTTTTTTCCTCGCGAAATCGGTTTTCGACATTCATTTGGGATAACTCCCTTCCTTTTGGGAAATAGGTACAGAAATTGAAGATTCTCCACCTAAGGGATTTAAGTTGCGTTAGGGAACCTAATGCAAGTAACTCATGAAACCAGTCTACATTACCAGAGATTGGGTAAGGGCTTGAAATTACCTTGAGGGGAAGGTGTTAGGCACCCCTCGAGGTCCACAATGGTGGGTCCCGGCCGAACTTACTTAGTGAATTAGTCATTTAACAGATAAGCAGTCTAAGCACACATATGCAAATAAGATAAAAGGAGTTTAATAGGTAAGCAGTCTAAGCACACATATGTATAAAGATAGGGAAGTCCTAAGTTATTAGCCTATAGGATCACATCTGTACAAGGTCCGGTAATCCTTCCTCAACTAGAGGGGTTACACGTGACATTAACGCACAGGTCATCATATCCTTTTACTACCCGATTACCCTCCCCTTAGAGATTGTATAAGCGGTTTTAATTAAACAAACTCTAAGCGTGCATTACCCGTCCCTTCCTTGTGGTCCCGGAGGTGTTGAGGACCTCTATTTTTAGGCAGTTCTGGACTCTCCTAAGGTGTTTAAAAAGGAAAAATCTAAGAGACAACAAAGAACAAGCAGGACTGTCAAGTAAGACAAAAATTAAGGGCTCATGTTTACCTCCACAAATAAACAGGCAATTAGCACGTCTCAAACATCAAGATTTCAAGATGTTTCAGAGAAGGTCATAGAACATAACATCTAGGTGAGCATGACAAACAGAGAATGTGCAGCATTATGTTAACACGAAGCAGTAAAGACATAATCAGTTTGCCTACTGATTTTAGAACCTGTTGAATCTGGGCAGTCACAAATAATTAAGCAAAGCATAGTTTTACCATTTGCAAGATTTCAAATATCCTACAGGCTTGCCTAGGAATTGAAATTGCTTTTAAACATCTTATAGACAGGACGGTCATTGACTTAGGCGATGTAGACATGATGTAAAGCGAATATAGACACAGTCCTAAAGCAGGATTTCTAAAGCGCACAGAAGATGTACATTTTTATTATGCAGAATTGTAGCGATAACTTAATAACAGGATTTCTAGGTGATCATGATTATGCAGAAGCAAAATTCCATAACAAATGGGGTAATGAGCCTAAAACACATTGCCTAGTATGCCAAGTAATCTAAAATCATGGTAAACATGATATAAACCTAGAGCATGATTGCTAATGCGAATAACATAATATGAGCCTAAAGCAGGATTTCTAATGCAAGTAAACATAATATAGACCTAAAGCAGGATTTCTAATGCAAGTAAACATAATATAGACCTAAAGGCATGATTTCTAATGCAAGTAAACACAATATAAACCTAAAGGCAGGATTTCTAATGCAAGTAAACACAATATAGACCTAAAGGCAGGATTTCTAATACAAGTAAACACAATATAGACCTAAAGGCAAGATTTCTAATGCAAGTAAACACAATATAAACCTAAAGCATGATTTCTAGTGCAAGTAAACACAATATAAACCTAAAGCATGATTTTTACCCGATCTCCCTATAAAAATCCATAGATGAATCTCTCCCCTTTACTAATTTCCCCAATATCTGTTTACAAAGGTTATTATTACAGACCATAAATAAATGAATTACATAATAAATATAAGCTATGTTATAGGGAGCCTGAGATAGGCCCAAAGTGAACATGGAAATGCTAGGCCTTCAAAACAGTCCAGGATGCCAAAGTCTCATAGCCAATAAGGTGGCCTGGTGTGTCAAAGTTCCCTAAGGACCTCAGGAATCCCGGGAAATGCTCACACTAAGTTCCTTCGAGTAGGGAAGTGATTATGTGTAGTGTGGCAAAGGTCAGCCAGTGTGCCAGAGTTCGGAGGAATCTCATGGATTCCTAGGTAGTACACACACTGGAGGGGCAGGACTTAAGTAATCTAAGAGTAGAAGTGAGAGTGCTTGACATAGTTGGACTAACTTTTGGAAAGCAGTATAGGAGTAAAACATTTAGGAGTGACAAATACTTTAGGAATGGACACAATTTGG
Organism: Nicotiana paniculata; assembly: GCA_005239505.1. NCBI lineage: Eukaryota > Viridiplantae > Streptophyta > Magnoliopsida > Solanales > Solanaceae > Nicotiana > Nicotiana paniculata. The sequence continues at coordinate 16,506 of ML325909.1, read as the reverse complement.
GAAAACATATTAAGAGTAAAACCATTTTGAAAACATTCCGAGGAAAGAAAGGTTCAATAAACAACAACAAAGTCACAAAGCTCAATACTACCCAGATTCAAACTTGGTTTGTTAATTAACTCTAGGTGAGAACAAACAATTTTACAGATAGGGATCAGGGGTAACACAGGAATCAGAAACACAAAAATAAGAGATCACATTGAGAAACAAAGACAGAAAAAGGTCAATTGACATTTAGCAACCAAATTCCTAGCATCCATTAGAACATAGACTACTGATTTAGAGTCTTAATGGGAAACCCATACTTGATGCTAAAGTAGTAATAAAAAGTAAAACACAAAGACTAAGTGTAGGAATAGTCATGCTAAGGACAGGGGTCTAATTACAAAGAGCTAGTCATGCCAATTGAAGTTAGTGGACAGAAGAGATAGGAGCACTAAACATAAAAGTAGACATTGGTTTAAAGAAATAAACAGACTGGAAACTTAAATAGGAATATCATGCTGATTAAAGCAATAGACATGGAATAATGAACTTAAACATGCATGATCAAAGCAGTAAATAAGAAAGAATAAGCATTGAGTGCACGAGCGATTGAACTAGTGCAGAAGAGACATGGATCATGGAGCAACAAATAATCATATAGGTTTGAACTTCATAATGACATTAGAGATAGAAACATACCAGTTAAAGAAACAAAAGCGAACGTAAAGTAGGCATGATTCAACAGTCTAGATTTGGCTTTCATCCGGCTAGACAAACGATGAACACAAGTAGCAGAAAGAGGGATGAGAGAAAGTTTTTTTTTGTGTGTGTTTGAACTACTGTTCGTGTCTTTGAGAGGTAAAACAAGAGTGTATATATAGAACTTAAGGGGTGAATCAAAATAAGGCAAAAGAATCACAGTTCAATCAATTAGGAGAAACTAATCAGTCACAAAATCAATTCCCCTAGGGGAGTCCGGAATAGACCCTCTTAATTTGGGGTAATCAATTAATGGTAACAACATGAGGGTTAATTAAGGAAATGAGTCCAAATCATATCAAATAAAGGATCAGTAAGAATCCCAAAATTATACGGACAACTAATTAGGGCAAGTGTAATCAATTAAAGTTGCAAAATAGGGAAAATAAGATCTGTGCACACATATTTTAACAGCGCAAAATAATAGAAAATAATCAGTAAGAATCTTCAAAAGAATATTGGTTTTACCAAAAGAATTACCCAGGCTCCATAAATAGAAAATTAATGAGTAAAACTTCACAGAATTACCGGGTTTAACAAGAAAAGCTGGTTCGAATCCTTATTAGAGATCAATTAGGGCAAAAAATCCCAAAGAATACTGGGTTTGACAGGGAAAACATTTGAATCCCTAAATAGCACCAGTTACTACGATTGATTCCCAGAAAACAACATAATAAAAGAAAGAAGGAGAAATCAGTATAACCACTAGAAACATCTAGGGTTCGATCATTCATGCAAAAATTAGTCAAATACGTAAAGAGATGAACAAATTAAATATTGAAAGTAGAAAATCTTTTGAAGGAGGTCTGGGAAAAAACCCTAGTTTTAGAAAGAGTTACTAAAATAGAAATAGTTAATTAAAACAAGGGATTTTTAAAGGAAAATACTTAATACTACTCGAATCACCTCAGATCTATAAAGATCTGAGAAGAATCGAACAATAGCGAACTAGGGTAAAAAACCCATGGATTTGTACCAAAAACAAGAGGAAATCCATACTCACAAATGAACATGGCCTGAGGCCGGCCGGTGAACAAGTTTCAGACTGGAAAAGCAGACTGGAACAAGTTGGCTTTCCTTGAGATCTCCTCAAGGACTCATGAAATCAAAGAGCCACGGAGTATAGGAGACCAGTGGTGGTCGGAGAAGGCACAAAAACACCATAGAAAGGGGTTCTCGCCGGTGACAGCGATTAGGGTTAGGGTGAGATTGAGAGAGAATGGAGAGGAAGAGGGATTCAGGGGCGGCCAGTTTGAAGAAGTGATTAGGGGTTAGGGTTAGTTAGGATTAATTATGGTAGGTTTAATCGTGGACCGTTGATTAAAATGATCAACAACCATGATTAAATTGGGTGATTGGGTCGGGTGTATACAGATTGGTCCTAAGGGGTTTGGGCTGGTTTTATTTGAGGATTTGGGCTGATATTAAAGGGGTTAAGTCTGAAATAAAAAAAGACTATTTGTTAAATACCCAAATATTTAATGAAAATAATTTATACAAATAATTAACAGATTATAAGAATAATTTTCATGCACATAAATGTTTTAAAATAATTACTCAATATTTTAAAAATATAAAAAACTATTTTCTGGTAAAATAATGTAATAATGCATGTATGGGCTATAATTGCAAAGTTATTGCAATTGTAACCAAAAAATGTAAATATGGCCACTTGTGAAATAATTTAAACCTAATATAAATATAAAAAACAAAATTAGTCCATGAAATTGTTATAAAGTCATTTGTGATGCAATTAGTAATTATTTATATAAATAAAATACTGGGATAAATTAATTTTTAAAAATGTAGAAATTATGAAAAAATATCAATTGATGCTAATGCATAGTTTTGAAGGTATATATGCATTTAAAAAATATTATAGGAAAAATTGGGTATCAACAACTTCCCCTCTTTACCCGGGAAGGATGAAAGAGTTGTCGGGTAAAGATATGATGGCCAATTTTGACCGAGCGAGATGGTTTGAGAGATTTGGGTTGCACTCTGATTTCTGAGCTGCCAACATATCCCTGGTTTTACAGGAATCAGGTCGTGTGTAGTTATGGATTCATTGGCGAAATATACCGATGAAGTTATCACAAGAACGAACACAAGGTTTCGGGATAGGTGAAGAATGGTTATGGTGAATGGTAAAGTTTGAGATAATTTATAGGAATTGGAGTGGGATTGCTCCTGTTGATATAACAGTTGCTTATCGGGTCGCCTGCAAGTAATGAGATACTACGAGCATATATTTGTGCGGAAATCTAAACGTGATGCAGATTCCCTTCAGACCATGAGAATTGTCTTCGGACAGTTAGGATGACGTCTTTAGACCATAATGTACTGGGCCATGAATTGTTCAATGAGGGATTCACAGGCCATGAAATGATATTCTCGGGACATGAAAATGGTGCCTCCGAACCATTACACCTTTGAATAATGATATGCAACTTTGAGAGATCCTCAGGCCATGACATGGTGTCATCCGGCTATGAGATGATGCCTTTAGACTATGACGCCTTTGGATACGTTGGTGATATTTCATCCCATGAGATGCAATAACATGATGTCAAGAGAAACAAGACAAGGCTTAATCTTGTGAAGTTGAGGGCAGAGCTTAGCCCGAAAGAAGAGCAAATAGATAGTGCCGGAGAGGCACCCGCTTAGCCTCGGCAAATAGAAAGGCAATGATTGTCTTTGTGCAAATAGGAGGCAGATCTTAGCCTCATGCAATATTCGGGACATGGCTTAGCCCCATGCAATTGGAAGGCAGAGCTTAGCCTTATGAAAATTTGGAAGTAGGGCTTAGCCTCATGCAGATGGAGTAGAGCTTAGTCTCATGCAAGATTCGGGACAGGGCTTAGTCCCATGCAGATGAAGGCAGAGCTTAGCCTTATGCAAATATGGAGGCAGGTCTTAGCCTCATGCAGATGGAGTAGAGCTTAGTCTCATGCAATATTTGGGGACAAGGCTTAGTCCCATGCAGATGAAGGCAGAGCTTAGCCTTATGCAAATATGGAGGCAGGTCTTAGCCTCATGCAGATACGGAGACAGAGCTTAGTCTCATGCAAGATTTTGGGACAAGGCTTAGTCCCATGCAGATGAAGGAAAAGCTTAGCCTTATGCAAATATGGAGGCAGGGCTTAGCCTCATGCAGATGGAGAAAAAGCTTAGTCTCATGCAAGATTTAGGACAGGGCTTAGTCCTATGCAGATGAAGGCAAAGCTTAGCCTTATGCAAATATGGAGGCAGAGCTTAGCCTCATGCATATATGGAGACAAAGCTTAGTCTCATGCAAGATTTTGGGATAGGGCTTAGTCCCATGCAGATGAAGGCAGAGCTTAGCCTTATGCAAATATGGAGGCAGGGCTTAGCCTCATGCAGATATGGAGACAGAGCTTAGTCTCATGCAAGATTTCAGGACAGGGCTTAGTCCCATGCAGATGAAGGCAGAGCTTAGCCTTATGAATATATGGAGGCAGGGCTTACCCTCATGCAGATATGGAGATAGAGCTGAGTCTCATGCAAGATTTCTGGATAGGGCTTAGTCCCATGCAAATTAAGGCAGAGCTTAGCCTTATGAAAATATGGAGGCAGGGCTTAGCCTCATGCAGATATGGAGACAGAGCTTAGTCTCAAGCAAGATTCGGGAAAGGGCTTAGTCCCATGCAAATGAAAGGCAGAGCTTAGCCTTATGCAAATATGGAGGCAGGGCTTAGCCTCATGCAGATATGGAGACAGAGCTTAGTCTCAAGCAAGATTCGGGAAAGGGCTTAGTCCCATGCAAATGAAAGGCAGAGCTTAGCCTTATGCAAATATGGAGGCAGGGCTTAGCCTCATGCAGATATGGAGACAAAGCTTAGTCTCATGCAAGATTTAAGGACAAGTGTTAGTCCCATGCAAATGAAGGAAGAGCTTAGCCTTATGCAAATATGGAGGCATGGCTTAGCCTCATGCAAATATATGGGACATGGCTTGGTCCCGTGCAAAATAGAATAAATAGCCGATGATAGCAGAGTTTTCTTACATGGTAGTAGACTTCAATATCGGGGTTGTTATGAAGATTGTGACTTTAAAGCATGTATATTCTTTGTTCCTGTATTCAAGGAAAAATCATGAGTTCTGTAAGGGGGAGGTTGGTTCGTGCCTCCGTCAGCTTGCTTGACTTACTTTGCTCGGTCTGAAGATCCTGTTCAAATCATTGGGGGTAGCGTTTTCTAAACAGAGTTATTTCAAAAGCAATCATGCGTATTTTTCAAAGTCATAGAAAAAAATATGTTTTTTAGAAAACTGGTTAGATGAACTAGTGACTGTGACACGATCCGAGACATTGCGAGTTCTCATGCCGTAGAATTTTTAGGGTCCTCCTCAAAATTCTGACCCAGTTAGATGGACAAACATCTCTGACTGCTGTACATGTTGCGAACAACTGAACTTGCTCCAGAATTTTGAGGATCCTCCTCAAAATTCTGCCCCAGTTTCTGATTATGGGGGGAAAAAGATTTTTATTGAATTGTGACCGAACCCATTGGGCTGCCTACGTATACCCTCTTAAACAAGAATCAGGTCAAGTGTAGTTCAATTTACATCATATGCAGAAAACATAAATGGTTACACATAATATTGCTTGACTGCATCCGAGTTGATTGGTTTTGGCCATACTTCTCCGTCCATTTCTGCGAGTATGAGGTCTCCCCATGTCAATACTCTATGAACCATGTAAGGACCTTGACAGTTGGGAGAGAATTTCCCTTTGGCTTCATCCTGATGTGGAAAGATCTTTTTTAGCTGCCCCCGTGTGAACTGTCTCGACTTGAATCTTTATTTGAAGGCCCTGGACATCCTGTTCTGATAAATTTGTCCGTGACATACCGCATTCATCCTTTTTTTGTCTATGAGGTCCAGCTTCTCATAACGGCTCTTTATCCATTCTGTGTCGCTGAGCTCAGCTTTTTGTATGATCCTCAAGGAAGGAATCTCTACTTCGGCGGGGATAACAACTTCAGTACCATAAACCAGCAAATAGGGTGTTGCCCCGGTTGATGTGCGGACTGTGGTATGGTATCCCAGTAAGGCGAATGGTAGTTTCTCATGCCACTATTTGTGATTCTCTATCATTTTCCTCAGTATCTTTTCGATATTTTTGTTGGCGGCTTCTACGACTTCATTCATTTGAGGTCTGTATGATGTGGAATTCTTGTGCTTTATTTTGATAGTCTCGCACATGACTTTCATCAGATCACTATTGAGATTGGCGGCATTGTCAGTGATGATGGATTCTGGAACTCCAAGCCAACAAACAATCCGGTCGCGGGCAAAATCTTCCACAACCTTCTTAGTCACTGCTTTGTAAGATGCTGCTTCAACCCATTTGGTGAAGTAATCAATAGCTACCAAGATGAACCGATGCCCATTTGAGGCGGTGGGATCGATTGGACCAATGACATCCATTCCCCAGGAGACGAATGGCCAAGGTGAGCTTGTTGCATTGAGCTCATTCGGTGGCACATTTATCGTATCTGCATGCACTTGGCATTGGTAGCATTTTTGAGCATATTAGATGCAATCTGTCTCCATGGCTATCCAGAAATAACCGGCCCTGAGTATCTTATTGGCCAAGACAAAGCCATTCATGTGCGGGCCACAGGTTCCGGCATGTATCTCCTCAAGAAGCTTTGAAGCTTCCTTTGCGTCGATGCACCTCAATAATTACAAATCCGGAGTTCTTCTATATAGGGTTCCTCCGCTATGGAAGAAATTGTTGGACAATCTCCGAAGCGTGCGTTTCTGAGTATGGTTTGCATGCTCCAGGTACTCTCCTTTTGTCAGATGCCTTTTGATGCCATGGAATCAAGGCTTCACATTTGTTTCTTCTTCAACATGAGCACAATATGCCGGCTGACTATGGATCTTTACTGAGATATGATCAATGAAGTTCTTGTCTGGATGCTGTATCATTGATGACAAAGTGGCCAATACATCGGCAAACTCGTTTTGAACCCTGGGAACATGCCAAAACTCTATCTTCGTGAACCTCTTTCTCAATTCCTACACATGGTGTAGATATGGAAATATCTTGGAATTCTTGGTGGCCCATTCTCCTTGTACCTGGTGCACAAGTAAATCTGAATCATCTAGCACCGACAACTCCTGAATGTTCATGTCAATGGCCATGTTGAGTCCTAATATACAAGCCTCGTATTCCGCCATGTTGTTAGTGTAGGGAAATCTGAGTTTAGCAGATACCGGATAATGTTGGCCAGTTTCTAATACCAAGATAGCTCCAATACTGACTCCTTTGAAATTTGTGCTCCGTCAAAGAACATCCTCCAACCGTGGTAGGATTCAACAATATCCTCTCCTATGAATAATACCTCTCCATCGGGAAAATACGTTTTCAGGGGTTCGTATTCTCCTTCCACAGGGTTCTCAGCCAGATGATCGGCCAGTGCTTGTCCCTTGACTGCTTTCTGAGTTACATAAAGAATGTCGAACTCACTCAACAGGATTTGCCACTTAGCCAGTTTGCTAGTGGGCATGGGTTTTTGAAAGATATATTTCAGGGGATCCATCCTTGATATGAAATACGTTGTGTAAGCACAGAAGTAATGCCTCAGGTTTTGAGCTATCCAGGTTAAGACGCAATAGGTACGTTCCAATAGAGAGAATTTCTTACTCAGGTAATAGATAGCTTGTTCCTTTCTCCCTGTCTCGTCGTGCTGCCCCAGAACGCATCCGAAGACTCCATCTAACACTGCGAGGTAGAGTAGCAAAGGTCTGCCATGCTCTGGCGGGACCAAAACTGGTGGTGTTGATAGGTACTCCTTGATCTTGTTGAAAGGCCTTTGACAATCCTTGGTCTAACTAGTTGCAACATCTTTCTTTAACATCTTGAAAATCGGCTCACATATAACTGTGGACTGGGATATGAACCGGTTGATGTAGTTTAGCGGTCCTAGAAAAATCATTACATCTTTCTTGCTCTTCGGCGGTGGCAGCTCATGCATGGATTTGACTTTCGATGGATCCAATTCTATCCCTTGGTGGCTGACAATGAACCCAAGTAACTTTTCGGCAGGGACCCCGAATGCACACTTTGCAGGGTTTAATTTCAGATTGTACTTCTGCAGTCTGTCGAAGAATTTCTTCAAATCTACTATATGATATGTGGCTTTATTGGACTTGATGATGACGTCGTCCACATACACCTCTATCTTCTTTTGTATCATGTCATGAAAAATGGTAGTCATAACCCTCATGTAGGTGGCCCCATCATTCTTTAGACCAAATGGCATCATCTTATAATAGTATACTCCCCTTGGTGTGATGAAAGAGGTTTTCTCAGCGTCTTCCTCGTCCATCCTAATCTGATAGTAACCGGAGAAACAATCTACAAAGGACTGGATTTCATGTCTGACACAACTGTCTATTAATTTGGAAGTGGGAAATCATCCTTTGGGCTGGCTCTGTTGAGATCCCGATAATCAACACAAATTCTAACCTTCCCATCCTTCTTCGGAACTGGCACGATGTTTGCTAACCAACTTGGGTATTAAACCACCCTGAGGACCGTAGCCTTGATTTGCTTGGTGACCTCCTCTTCGATTTTCAGACTCATATCAGGCTTGAATTTCCTGAGTTTCTACTTTACTGGCGGACACGTTGAGTTTGTGGGAAACTTGTGATCCACAATAGATGTACTTAACCCGGTCATATCATCGTACGACCATGCAAAGATGTCCTCATACTCTTTCAGGAACTGTGTGCACTCTTCTTTTTCTGATGGTGATAAGTGAATGCTGATGCAGGTCTCCTTGATTTGGACTTGGGCTTGTTCTCAAAATCCTCTGCTTCCCTGACGATTTCCTCGGGTATGACGTCCTCTTCTTCTGAATCACTATCCTTTTGTTGCGTTGTCTCATTACATGTCACAGTTGTTGGTTCATCAAGACAGGAAATAGTAATGCTGTATAGATAAAGATATGAGAGAAAATGGTAATAATAAATATCGATCCATTGAAACATAAAAGCGATTTTCAATAATTTAAACAACATTTTTAGAACGCTGGAGATTTTATTTAAAACAAATGCAAAAAGGGAAATCATTTTCTTAGAAAATAATAAAATAAACAATGATGTTAAGCCTTGCTACCGCGGGACTCGTCGGGCCCTGGATGGTCTGACAGTCCAATTCTTGAGGAATGATCCTTTCTCCACAGCTCGGATGGTAGGGCCTTCCTCCTCCTCCTCCTCCTCCTCCTCAGAAATTACACAATAGTCCATGTCCTCATTCTCCAGGAACAAGTTCCTCAAGGCGGCCAATGCTTCTTCCTCCTATGATCCCCATATGATGTCAGTCTGTTAGAAAGTCTGACTCAGGTGTGGTACAGGCTGCTTAAGTGGATAGTACGGAGCACGCCACGGTGGTGACTAGTCATTGTATTCTTCCAGGTGTAATGATACCCTAGCCCAAAGGTTGTACCAAGACGTTTCAGCTGTATTGGTTTGGAGATACCCTGAAGGTTTTTTCCAGACCCTTGCCGGGTTCATATCCTCTCCATGCTAGCATACTTTCTATCTTGCTACTCCACCACTTATCTTTCTCGATTGCATTGACCCGCTTGATGTGATGATAAGTTTCTCCCTCGAGCGTTCTTCTGTTCTCAACCACCGGGATAGTCTGACGGTTGTAAATGGGGTTGCTCCCATCTCTATGGATAATCACCTCTTGATGGTTCATTCAAACTTTACTTCCTGATGCAAAGTTGATGCCACAGCCCCAACGACGTGTATATGTTTAACCAAAGAATTAGACCCTTTGACTAAAGCTATTTTTAGGATGAACATGGGTTACTGATAATCAAGGAAATAGAGAAAAATGAATAATAGACAATATTGCAGAAATATGGAAAAACGAAGTCAATTATATTCGAGAATCAGATGCCTTTACAAGCTGTATTCCCCTCCCTTATATAGGAGATTCCTTGATATAACGTACAACTCTTGCTATTGTTGCTCATTAATGACTAATTATGACACTAATGAGGCATTACAAAGGATAACGGTAATTGGGGTACGGTTACATAACGTTCGAGTAATCAATTGTGGGTCCTTGAATCTGCCCGTAGCTTTGTCTAGATTCATTCTGACCGTGCCTCTTCCCTGTTTTGATCAGGTTAAGTTTCATGTGGTTGATAAGCTCGAGGGTTTATTGAATCGTGCCTCTTTGTTCCGTACCTCTTCAAAGAATCACATCCAATTGTCGCATTCTCCTGTGTCCACGTAACTGGCTGAGTTGTCAAATGCTGGCTTATGTGTGAAACTCTTTTTTACCAATACAGATAGTCCCTCCACTTACCATATATTTATCGATTAATATTAGGTAAGTGAATATTAATTTATGGCGGGAATATTGTGCCGCCGCTTTTCCTCGAAACATTGTATCCTTCTCTGCACCATAGGCGTCGTTTGTCACTTCCATTTAATGCTCATACCAGGTGTCCTTTTCGGATTGGTTCTGCATTTACTCGGCACCTTTTAGGGCTTTTTGCGGCTGCGTCAGTCCCGAAGTGACATCTTTAATTATGACTTTTTATCATTATTTTCTTTTTTTCCATGTTTGACGGTTGTATTCAAGTATAAATACCTTTCTTATTTTCTTTGCTTCCACGAAACACTTTCTAACTTTGTCTTTTGTAAAGAACTTTCTTCTTGCCTTTATAAACATGTCTTCTTCAAACCTTCCTCAGGGAGTAATAGATATTGAAAATTTAACCCCGTCTTCTGCTCCGACTAGGAGTCGGAGGGGTAGTAGACTTAGAAGTCTAGGATCCACTCCTTCGAGGGGATCCTCTTCTTCTCATATAGTTCCCTCTCCTTCCACTAGATCTCTAGTTTCTCCAAGGTTTAGGGTATCTCGGTCTTTGTCTAGAGGTAGAGGTGAACGCCTTCGTGAACCTGGAGTTGATGAAATTGTCCCTGCTGAGTTTTTTTTTTGCTAGAGATAATCAAGTTCTTATAGACCAATCTTCTTCCCTTGAGAGTGTCGAAAGGTATCCAACCCTTATAACTGAGGGTCAGATTTCCCTTGTTCGTAGGGAGTGTTTTTGGAGGCCTAATTTCCCGGTCTATATTCCGAATAGTAATCAAATAATAACGTCTTACAAGACGATATATTCTTTTGTTTATAGGTACCCTTTCACTCTAGGGTTTAGACCCCCTATTGACCCATTCATAATTGAATTCTGCCATTTTTTCAATATCTGCTTAGGACAAGTTGGTCCGCTTGTGTGGCGAGTTGTCGCATGTCTTAGGAGTTTGGCTTCTTTAGCCTCGGTTCATTTTACTTTCAACCATCTTATTCATCTCTACTCTCCTACCTTATTTCGTGAAAGGTTTTTTACTCTGACTGCTAGAAGAAAAAGAGTGCTGGTAACCCCTGGAGATGATAAGGATAGAGGTTGGTACCTCCGGTATGTTGCTGTACCCACTGTTGGTTTAGTGGGTAAAGAAAACCTTCCCTTCCCTGAGAAGTGGAATCGCGCACGTGAGTATGCTTTAGCTCACATCTATTTATTTTTTCCTCGTTCTGACTTGAGATGTTTTATTATCACCGTATCTGTTTCTTCTTCTCTCAGCAATCATGGATACAGTTGAGAATGTCTCCGGTATCCGTGATTGGGTAGAAAAATTATTGTCCGTTTAGAAGAAAGATCTTGGAAGTACCTTGCTGGGAGGTATGGTTGGCATGTAAAGACCCACGGTAAGTGAAGCTCTTGTTCTTGATTCTTTCTTTACTCGAGTCTCTTCTTTCTTTATCGCTTAACTTTTTCCCTTTTAATATGGTTCTATGCTCGTGGGGTGTCTGCTTCATCTATCCCGAAGATGTCTTTGACTCAGGACCAAGAAATTATTGTTGGTTCATCTTCCTCGAAAAGGAATATTGGTGAGTCTCGTTCCGTAGAAGAAGAAGAAGAAGGTGCTTTAGTACACAGGCCACAGAGAAGGCGGGTGGTTTCAGATGATGAGTCTACACCCTCGACCTTGCCTTCTGTGTCTGTGGTTGAGCACTCTATCCTTGAAGATGTCTCACACTCCCCCATTCATAAGTCTGTGGATTGCCTGTTCCATGAAGGTTTTGACCTTGCTTCTGACGATGTCCCTTTGGATGCTATCTTTCCTACTTCTTTAAGAGAAGTTGTCTCATATACTCCTTTGGCTACTACGGCTTCAACTGTTGTTTTGCCCATGGCTTCCTCAACTCTTCAACCCTCCGTGCCTGTTGCTTTGCCCGTGGCTTCACCAGCTCCTCAATCCTCCATGCATGTTGTTGTTTCATCTCTGCCTGCTTCCATGACTTCCGCTAGGGAAGTAGGGTCTTCCAGTAGAGAGATGCGGCAGGTGGTAATAGAGGTTCCAACTGAGGGAAATCTTTTCAAGAAAACGGGTGAGCCCGAAGTATGGCTCAAGCCTTTGATAGGTCCCTCTGAGAAAGCCAAGCTAGCCAGCCACGGTGCTATGGGCCAATGAGGCCGTGCATACTTCTTTGAAGGTATGATGCAAGTTATCCTCTTTCATTTTTGTATACAAAATTTACCATATCTAACTGATTTATTTCTTGTAGATTAACCTTATAGGCATGGAGATTATGAAGAGGATTTCAAACACGGACCAGGAGATAAAAGATTTGCAGGCCGATGCTGATAATTAGAAAGCACAGTATGATAGCCTAAGGATTGACATGGATGCTTTAGTAGAGGAAAGGAGTACCTTGAAGCGGCAAATGAGACTCATGGCAGCAGAACTGGCAATAGAGAAGGCTTTTTCCAGTCAGGCTGATAAAGACAAGAGTGTTCTGGAGTCTTCGTTCACTGAGCAGCTGTCCCGTGCCTCAGAGGAGATTCGAGACTTGAAAAACTTGTTGGGTAAGAAGGAGGAATACTCAGGCGAGCTCGTGCAATCACTCAATCGTACTCAAGAGGACCTTCATAAGGCTTTAGATAAAGCTCAAACTCTAGAGGAGTCGATTGTACCGTTAAGGGCCGCCCATGAAGCTGCGGAAGCAGAGAAAGGACAGATTTAGAGCTGAGCTTCAAGTATGGGCAAGGGATTATGAAGATCTTGAAGAGGTGGCTACTGTCAATGTGAGCTGGGCATACATGAATTCTCGCCTTGACACATATGACTTAAATGAGTCAAATGGGTTTCGACCTTAGTGCTGAAATAGCTAAAACTAAGGAAGCCATGGAGAAGGCTCAACAAGGTCATAACCTTTATTCACCTGATGGTGAACTCCAGCCGCTCATGCCTCTTCATCCCTAGTTGCTCCCTCTCCTTCTGCCAGTGAAGTCAACCCCCCTCTCGAAGAAGTTTGGTTGGTTCACCCCTCTTTTTTTTTCTTTGTTTCAATTGGTGGTTACCCCCAGTCCCATAGGTAAATTTGGATTTCTTTAAAGTCCCCAAATGACAACTTAGAGGCACCTCAATGTATATATATATAAATTCCATACAGCTAAGTATAAGTTAATACTTAGTTTTTTGCTTAGCTGTTTTAATATATTAATGCTAATATGACTTTTGTTGAGTTTTTGTTTCACTCTTTAAGTCTTTTGCATGCTTCATTTTTCGAGGTTTTAGTTTTACCTCTGAGTTTTGCATGTAGAATGCTTTAGACTACTCGTACCTTTTTGTAATAGGCACGGTGTCATATTAAATGTGTGCCTTTTTGTAATAGGCATAATTTATGGAAGAGGGCCCTTTATAATTGACATGAAGAAGACGTCTCAACTTCATGATAATGCAATAGAGTGATAGAACTTTTTACGATGTTTAAGAATGTTTCCAAGGAAAGTTTTTTGTTTGAACTTCCATGACATTTTACATGTGTTTGATTATCGTCTAAAACTCATGTTAGATTTGATATACTCTTGTATTTCATAACTATATTTCA
>MDKI01189912.1:0-14453 GCA_005239505.1 Nicotiana paniculata | reverse complement strand
GCATAAGGGTATTTTCGTCCAGTCCGGTAAAAATTCATTAAACTAATGGCTAAAGAATAAATATATTTAAAACACTGGCTTTAAAATAAAAACAGTTTCTATTAGTAGTTATTTGTACATATCGCCCTACATTATACCTACTATTTCGTCTGGATTCCTAAAAACTTTCTCGTGACAATAGTTGTTAAATTCCCTTTTTATTTTCACTAAAAATCTGCTAGATTCTCAAATTACAGCTTTAATACCCTTCAAACAAATAAAAAAATCACTGTATTATTTGATTGTTTCTGTACTCTTTCAGCAGATTCTTGGTTTAAAATCAGGTGCTATATATTATATACTTTCTCCTCACTCTTACTTTTGCTAAAAATATTTCTTTTAAATTTAGAGGTTGATCATACGAATTGTCCATGGCTATATCGATCAACTTTTTAAAAAGAAATATTAAAAGAAATTCAGATATGACAGGAAAACGGCTAGATAACCTCTCTTTTTTCCTGCAGCAGTGGCACAACTGCTGTCATCCAATAATGCTTTAAAATTTCAGAAAAATAAAAAAATAATTTTAGGTACAGATGCTATTTAAAAATTAAAGTTGTTTTTAAACATGAATATAATTTATAGAGCTGTTTTAAATTTTTGTGATTAATTTGAGGTGAAAATTCAGAAAACTGGCTTTTTGGAGTTCTTTTTCAAATTTTCACAAAAATCCTGAAGTTCAACTTCAAGTGAAATTTGAAAAATTCATCGCCAAATATTGATTCCGGAAAAAGTATAAAAATTTCAGAAAAAAATAAACTTTTTTTGGTCAAACGGCCCCTTATTATATATATATGTGTTCTTTCAAAACAATGTGCATATACAATAGGTTGGCATAGTCTAAAAATAAGATTTTTTAAAACAAACTTGGGAATTTATAACCAAACGCTAACTAAATATATAATATCAATTATCAAACACACATTAATTTTTTATAAGAAGTTCTAAAGCGTAAGCGTAAATATTTCAATGGGGTTTTTTTGGAAGTTGAGAATGAACACAGATAAGAGTTGAATTATAATAAAAGTTGATAATACTTGCCAAAATTGTACTGTCTACCTGAATGTTTATCCTGTTTGAATTGATGGCTACGCTTTTATGGAAAAAATACTCTCTTCGTTCTATTTTGTTTAATACTATTTTTTTATTAGTTCGTTTTAAAAATATTTACATTTATTTAAGTTTTAAGTTTCAAATATTTTATAACTAAATAAATACTATGATATAACTTAGGGATATGAAAATACACAAAAGACATTATAGTGTGGAAGTTGAAAATAAAGGTAATAGGTTAGACAGCCGAGCGTTGTCCTTGTTTGTAACGGTAGCTTTGATACATCAGTTAGTGTCTTTTGTGTATTTTTTTATCCCTATACTTATGTTATCTTTTGTTGTTGCCTTTGTTTTGATTTTCTGATTGCATTACTTAGTGTTAGTTTTGTATTTTTGCTTCGGTTGTCAAATTAATTTGTTGTTATTGCCTCTTTCCTTTATCTTTCCTTAACTGAGGGTCTACCGAAAATAATATATCTGCCTTCTTAAAGGTACGGGTAAGGTCTGCGTATACTCTACCCTCCTCAAACCCCATTTATGGGACTACACTGAATATATTGTTGTTGTTGTTGTATTTAAGATCATATATTTTTAAAGTTTCAATTTTTGTTAAACTTTGTGTCTAAGTGATAGCTCGTTCGACCAAGCTTCTCAAGAGGCCAAAAGTACTTTTTTTTTCAAAATCACTTTTTTTTTCTTAACTTGAGGTGTTTGGCCAAGCTTTTTTTGGGGGAAAAGTGCTTTTGGGAAGAAGCAGAAGCAGTTCCTAATAAGCGGAAAAAAATAACTTCTTCCCAGAAGCAGAAGCAGAAGCAATTTTGACTTTTCCTCTTACCAAAAATACCCTTAACAAAATATAGTATATACCAAAATAACCGACAAACCTAATACTTAGGATATTAATGTATAATATTTCTTATTATTTTTAGTATAACTTTCTAATATATAGTAACTTTAGGAGTGAATGCTTTTATATTTGTTGAATGATCTTTAATATATTTAACTTATATTAAAAGAATTAAGTACTTTAAATTTTATTTTCATATTTTAGTTAAATAAAATGAAAAGATTTAATAATAGCATGTAATAACAAATTTCTAAGATTATTTATTTACTTATAATATTAATTATTAAGTAAATCTATTATGTCCTTATTCGTAATTTGACACTTAAAAACACTTTCTGAAAAGTTTGGTTAAACACAAATTATTGTTCAGAAGTATTTTTAGAATGATTAGTCAAATATAAATTGCTTCTCTCCAAAAAAATTTTTTTTAAAATCACTTCTCAAAATTAGTTAATTTTTCCGGCTTGGGCAAGCAGGGTACGAAGCTAGCAAGTGAAAGAAATGAAGTACATGAATTGAATTATTAAAACGTATGGTGTCAGCACAAACGTCATCAGTCACTACATGTCCAAAACTAGCTTATATAAGCTCTAAAAGCAGAGAGTACATACCAATGCAAACACTTTAGCTATAGCCACTACAAAATTCTATCTTTCACCCAATCCACCAAATGGAAAATAGGAACAATAATTGCCATGTTCTTATTGCAATATTTCCTGGCCAAGGTCATATTAATCCATCCCTTCAATTTTCCAAAAGATTAATCAATTTAGGTGTGAAAGTCACTTTATCTTGTAGCCTAACAGCTTTCAATCGCATTAAAAATCTCCCAAAAATTGAAGATTTAACTTTTGCTCCTTTCTCTGATGGCTATGATGGAAATTTCAAAGGTTCATTTGATGATTACCATTTGCTCAATTCAGCAATAAAATCTCATGGTTCAGAATTTATTGCCAATTTAATTAAATCCAATGCAGAAAATGGTTGCCCCTTTACACGTGTTATTTACACTATTCTTATGGATTGGGCTGGTTCAGTTGCCAAAAAATTTAATATCCCTTCTACTTTATTTTGGATTCAACCAGCTACTGTTTTTGATATTTATTATTATCGTTTCACTAATTTTGGTAATTATTTCAAGAATTTTGATTCTCAGGATCAAATTATTGAGCTACCAGGTTTGCCTTCACTGAGTACAAGTGATTTTCCTTCTTTTGTGTTTGATGATGTGAAGTCTAATGATTGGGCAGTTGAGTCAATTAAAAGGCAAATTGAAATATTGAATAGTGAAGAAAATCCAAGAATTCTTGTTAATACTTTTGATGCATTGGAACTTAATGCTTTGAGGGTTTTGAAAAATGTAACTATGGTTGGAATTGGCCCTTCAATTCCTTCGTCTTTTCTTGATGAGAAAGATCGAAAAGATAATTTGTTCGCGGCTGATATGATCGAAAGTGAAAATAATTACATGAAGTGGTTAGATGCAAGGGCGGATGAATCAGTTATTTACATAGCATTTGGTAGCTATGCTGAGATATCAAGTCAATGGATGGAAGAGATAGGTCAAGGATTGTTGAAATGTGGAAGACCATTTTTGTGGGTGGTTAGAGTAACCCTAAATGGGGAAAAACCCGAGGAAAAGTTGACTTGTAAAGATGAATTGGAAAAGATAGGGAGAATAGTGCGTTGGTGCTCGCAAATGGAAGTCCTGAAACACCCATCCGTGGGTTGTTTCTTGACTCATTGTGGATGGAATTCGACTCTGGAGAGCTTAGCTTATGGTGTGCCTATCGTGGCATGCCCGATTTGGAATGATCAAGTTTGCAACGCGAAGCTCATTCAAGATGTTTGGAAGATTGGTGTCAGAGTGAACGTTAATGAAGAAGGTATCGTTAAAAGAGACGAGTTCGAGAGGTGTATAGAGATCGTAACGGGAGATACTGAGGAAGGAGAGGAATTGAGAAAGAATGTCAAGAAATGGAAGGATTTGGCTAAGGAAGCTATGAAGGAAAATGGTTCATCTCATGTAAATCTTAAGGCTTATGTTAATGAGTATTTACTTGGTCATTGTTAAGAAAAAAAAAAAAGTTTAGTGCAATCATAGGTAAGAAGCTTTTCTTTTTTCTTAGTAAATTATCTTAGTTACTGTAGAATAGTGAATTTATGTCAGTGATCAGCTGATGACCTGAGTATTAATCACTCAATTGATGGCCTTAATAACATAGCTAATTTAGGTGAAGCTTGTGTGTGTGTGTTGTTGGAACATCGATGTCCAAATATAACACATTTAATCAATATTCGTGTTTGTTTGGTATGATAAAACATTTTTTTTATATAAAAAAAAAAAAGACGAAATACGTAAATGGTCCATTTAAGTTGTCTTCAACTATCAGGTAAACACCTCAATTGAGCTCATTATCAGTTAGACATTTCAAGTGGCTATCAAGGGTATCAAGTAAATACCTGACCTAGTCAACCCATATCGCGCGTGATCCAAAATTTGATAACGCCCAACTATGCTTTGTTAAAAGGATTAAGCAGTCGTTACAAATATAATCCGGTTTACAAGTCCGGAGCCGAATCCCTGGGTTCTTTGTTCCTATTAACTTCACAAGAAAAAAAAGAACCATCAAAGTAAGGGGTTGGGGGAAGATAAGAAATATAAGCACAACCATGAAAGTAACCATTTTGACCACCACACATATTCCACACATAAGATTGAGTTGATGCACATAACTCGCTCTCGAAAATATTTTGATAATTTTGTCTTGTGGTTTCCTCCACAATATGCATAACGAGGATCAAAAGTAGAATTACCAGCATCCATATTCTCATAATTCCATGATGCCATGTTTTTGAAATTAACAAATAAAACTAAAATAAAGAAAATAAAAATTAAATACTGGAAAAATAAATTCAAACTTGAAATCTAGCAATATGTACACCTACAGCTACACAGTTAGTTCCCCGGCAACGGCGCCAAAATTTGATCACGCCCAACTATGTCTTATAAAAAGACTAAGCGGTCGTCGCAAATATAATCCGATTTACAAGTCCGGAATCGAATCTCACAGAGAACTAAGGTTTTGCTATAATTGTTCAATATTGCTAAGAAACACAAGTCCAAACAATTTCCTAATTATAGAGATTATAATATTTATTTCTAGCTAATTAAGTAACAACTATTATAAAGCAGTAAAATTATCAACTAACAAGGATGAAATTTGAGACAGAACTAAGGAGGTCTAGAGTTATGATTTCCCCTATTGATGAAATCCCTTCCTGCTATGTTTCATATAAATTTGCCTAATCTTTTCTATCAATCATGAGCACTCTTGCTACCGTAAATCTCTCCCGAGTAATTACGACAATTTACTAGACGCACTCTTCCGAGCTACGCTAGCTTTCTTTATTATAGCTCACTTTAGATTGCACCCAATGTATCGTTAATCCAACCTTTAAACCCTCGGTTATGGATCCCTCCTATACTTTGGGAGTGGTGTTGTTCAACAACTACCTAAATATGCAATCTCTCCCAAGCAGATATATACTAAATAGGCACATCTAATTGAGGATCATTTCAATTAACTACAACAAGAACGTATTTGAACAAATAGAGATTAAACTTTAGCAAATCTATATTAACATAGCAAGAATTTCATTCTTCAATAGGTTCCATCAAAACCCTAGATAACCAATTAGCTATTCATAATAGTATATAAAATACAATACCAAAAGCCATAACCAACAATGAAAAATAGGAAGAGGAAGGAAAAACTCGTAGAAGAATTCCCCGTCTTGCTCCTATTGTATCTCTGCTTCCTTAGGTCGAATATGTGTCAAAAGTATGTCCAACCTGTCCAATCTCTCCAAAATACCATTTTTCCATGTATATATACCAAGTAGGGTCGGGCCCAAACAATTATACCTTCTCCTACACGATAAAGGATGATTTTCCAGGCCTGGAGTAGCGCGGTCACGCTAGTGGCCGCACATATCGAAAAGTTTCTGCCCCATTTGCACGTCAGGTCAGCGGTTGTGGTTTAGACCAAATTTTTCACCCTATTCCTTTTGGAATTTGGCAGAACATAAAACATAAACGTTGTAGCTCTTTGCGTTATCTTTCCAACCATATATTATGTAGAGCAAATAGAGTTTGGAGCAAAGAGTTATGTCTATTTTACTACACAGTACACAATATGCCTCCTCGAGTCTTCGTTTGTTCTTAACTATCAAATTTGACCTCCAAACATGATCCCGGCTTAATTCCTTGGGATTTTACTCAGACTTCAAAGCTCCAAATCACTTGAATTCATTCCATAATATCTATATAGCTCAGAATCACTCATACAATGCATAAAACACACAATTAGTGCAAAACACTAGCGATTAAAGCTCAAACTTAATTAAAGTGCAGTAAACTAGAGTGTAATAAGAGACTAAAATACGCAATTATAGCCTATTATCAATACACATTCGAAAATAATTTATTCCAAAAGATAACTAAATTACACAATTATTTGTCTTGTTGGCCGGTTAAATTGGGTTTTGACATAATTTTGACGCTGATTTTTTTAAGTGCCCCTCATGGATAATATCGGTGTCGTTGGCAATCCATTATGTGGTTGCCAACGACACCGAGCAGAACAAGAGGAGCTTCACTACCAATTCCTAAAAATAATTTGATTGGACCATTGAAGATTTCAAATTGTAGCCTCAAAAGGTAATTGGAGAAGGCCAATCGTCGAAAACGGAATTGAATTTTTGTGCGGTCAGTGAAATTATTATGGTGCGGTGGTTGTTATTGATTAATTTTGAGAGAAGAGAAATGTTAATGTCAGAAGGTGGAGCCGTAGAGGAGCAACTGATATTGGCCCAGTTAGGTTAAGAGCCCGTTTGGATTAGCTGGAAAAATGTAGCTTTTAAAGCAACGTTTAAGTGATGGAGCTTATTTATAAATAAGCAGATACCTGTTTGGATAAAAGTGCTGAAACTTAAAAAAAGTTATTGAAGTGTTTGGTAAACAAATGTTGGTAAGCACTTTATCTATTAAAAACATAAAAATATCCTCAAAATTGCTAACATTATAAACCAGTTGATTACAACAATTTATTTAATTATGAATTAATCCAAATAAAAAATAATTTATATTTTAATCGAATTGATTAATTTGAATAATTTTTACTCAGGTTTAGGCTTGATTGGCCGACCTCAAAACTTAAGTAACTCAAATTCTTTAGGTATCTATCAGGTGAGCGTCGCTTGATTTGCCATGTTATCCTAAGGTATCTATCAGGCACACTTTTACCAAATAGAGGTGTCTAATCGGAAATGACCTCAGTTAAGATGTTTACCAGATAGTTAAAAGGGACCATCTATGTATTTTGACTAAAAAAAATTATATTTGAGAGATGTAAGAAATAAATACATCAAAAATTAAAAGAGCGGTAAGAAAAATGATTTATGTTCATAAGTGAGAAAATCATTTTTTTTCTTGAATATATTTTGTGGTAACCAAATACAAGAAAAAATAATAGCATATATAAATCTTTTGTTTCCTAAATCTATTAATTATCATGTTCCCACCAGAATTTGAGGAGGAGAAAGGGCACCCAATTATCTACTTGAACATAAATATTTTGTTATTTGGTACAATCTTTTACATACGGGAGTAATTCAAAAATAACTAAATTTACAAGTGGTGATTCAAAAATAGTCACAGTTTCAAAAGTAACCTCTTCTTTTTTATAGCCAGACAACTGGCAAATAAGCTGGTCAAAATTTAGCCATTTTTCACATAAACAAAAAATTGAACGAAAATATTGTTCAAAAGCCGAAAAAATACTTCAGTATATTATGCTGGACTGGTATATTATACTGGAGTTCCAGTATATATACCGGTCTAGCATAATATATGGGAGATTGGTCGGTGCTCTAATCTACAATATATTATATTGAAACTGTGAATACCTAATTTTTGCACCATTTAAATGCTCCTAAAGTTGTTAGTATCAATTTTCCTTCAATCGTTATTTTTCTTATATTTTTGTGCATTTTTAATTGAATTTCTTGTCATAAAAATACCAAAAAAAAATAATTTTCTATACTTTTCTTTTTGTTTGTGCTCTTTTAATTGACTAATTATTTGATAAGTATAATCAAATTGATTTCTCATATAATTAATTCAATTGTTAGCTAATGAGTTTTATTAGGTTTATTTTTATTAGTTGGTATTTAGATTAATTAGATTATAGTTTAATAAGATAAGATTAAAAGAAAATGGGCTAAAATTAAAATGATCAGGTGGCTAAAAGTTCAATATCATGTTTAATTGAGTGGCTACCAGGAGAAGATTCAAACGACGTAGTTTCAGGGCGAAACTACGTCACTTTGTTGAATAAAATCAAGATGAAATCTGAGCTCTTCCTTATTCTTGATCCAATGGCCAAGATTTAATTTCACTTGGCATATAAAAGGCCTTTTAAGACCCAACTTGTGCCATTATACAAACCCTAGAGCCTCTCTCTTCTCTCCCACTCATCCTCTGCCGCCGCCTCTCTCCATGGCAGCACCGCCGTCTACCGGCGTCCAAACACCACGAAAACTTCACCCCCCACTCATCTCAACCTTCTCTCCATTAATCCGAACCCCAAATCCCCATAACCCCTCTCAATCTCCATAAATCTAAGCCTAACTGAAACCCTAGCCGCCTCTCACCACTCCAAACTCCAAAAATTTTACACCACCGGCCTCCTCCCACTCTCCTCTTCTCTATTCCAAGCCTCAAAACCTTCAAACCCCTCTAAAATCCGGCCGAATATGGGCCAGCAGCCCCCACGGCCGTCTCACCACCACCATGTGCTCGAGCCGCTATTTGTTCTGAGTAGACACGACCTGGGAACGACCATTTCTATGCGACATGGTGTTGAAATCACTAGTCGACCCCTCGAATCGGTGGTCCTAACGTCTGCCGCTTAGAAAAGTTCGTTCGAAGGTCGCTCGTCATCATTTGTCACTGGCTCGCTGGAAATCACGGTCACGATTCGCCAATTAGAAAATCATGCTCGAAGTTCACATTGTTGTCGAGTTGGCTTTCCACCACTGTCTCGGGCACTTGTATTGTAAGATGGTAAAAATCTTAATCATTTTACCCGCCATTATTTTTCTGTTTTCTTTTGTGATTGTCCTAGGATTTTAGTTTAGTTTAAGGTTTGTCAGTGATCGTTTAATTTAATCTAGTTTCTGATTTCTTACTTATTTAAGCTAATTAGTTTTAATGTCTTCACTGTTTAATACGTATTTTATTTGGTGTTAACGGTTAAGTTTTGTCTCTTATCATTGGTTTTAGTTTAGTCGTCAGTGTATTGTAATTGAGCGATGTCTCTGGAGGATAATTGAAATTTCAGTATCTCCGGACTATAACTGGAATCCTAATCCCCGTCCCTTTTCGTTCTGTTTTGCTTATCATTAACTTAGGATCAAGTTAATTTAGGTACTGTTTCGTGTTATTATTTAGTATATTGTTATTTCTGGTTTTAGTGCGTAGTTAGTATTTAGTCAGCCCAGTTTAATTGCTGATTCTAGTTTAATTTCTGCATTAGTGTGGAATTAATTGTTGACGTTTATTTATTTGTGTTTGTTAAATCAGTGGAGAGTAATATTAAGGGATAGAGCTGAAAGTTAGTAGAAGGTAAATGATGGAGTAGAGTACATGTTTGGTTGTAATGTACTATTTGTGTATTGTTTGGAGTACAAAACTCCAAAAATCTGTTTCTAATTGGTAAAATACTATCTCTTGGATAGATTTTTTACCAAAGAGTTGTCCTTTCAATAGTGTTGGACAGATTTTGGTGAAAAATCTGTCCTTTGAACAGATTTTCAGAATGAAGTCATGTCCCCCCTCTCCTATAAAGAGAGGGTCTTTCTTTCACTTAAAAAAAAAGATCAGAAAAAGAGAGCTGGAGATAAAAATTTCAGCAGCCTGTCACCTTTGAATACTTTTCTAGAAAAGAGCAAAAGTCTTCCAAAAAATATATAAAGCTTGAAGCTAGTTTGTAGTTCTTTCTTCTTTAAAAAGCCGTTAGTTTCAAGGTGTCTTCTGGGGCTGTTTCACTGTTGTTGTTGTTGGTTTTGAACTGCGTTTGATAGTTGTAAGTTTCAACAAAGTTCATTACTTCTATTTGCTTTCGGATTCGCGGCCTAGGTATTCTTCTTAACTTCGTAATGTAGTCTCTTGGAGTTCTAATGAAAAGCATAATGCTTGAAGTTCATTTTAATAACTTGATATAATTTTTTTTTCCCGCAGAATCTGCTTGAACCATGAGTATGTCTTAGCTATATGTCTTTTGTTCTATTTGTAATTAACATGTTGTAAGTTTTGAAAATTTGTTTCTCTCTGGTTGTTAATGATTAGTTCAAAGTTTTAAATATGTTATAATTTTAGTATCTAGATTTGGCCTTTTGATTTAACATAGTTTCCTATAGCGAAAAAGAAAAGAAAGGAAGAATCTGCATAGTGATTTTACTTATTCAAGTTGTTCATAGTTTGTAGTAAGACAAATAAGCTAAAGAATGTTTGGTTCTTAACTCAAAGTCATGTAAGGAATTTTGAAGCTTTTCCCTTACTTTTTTTTACATGGTGGAAAATATTCACCGATTGTCCATCCTTTCTCTTATTATTCTTTCTTCCATTATTTTTGTTTTAGTTTGTTTATTTCGGGTGATTGAAAGCATGATGAGTAGCCTATTAAGTATTTTCTTTGCTACTGTTTCTTTGTCAAAGTACTCTTTATGTTCTTGCTTCAAATTTATTTAGATCTAGTTTAGATTTGTGTAATAACAATTTTTAAATTCATATGTTGTTTAGTAAGTAATGTTCCATAGTTAAAAGTATATGTATATTTGGAAGTTTTTTTTTTTTAGCTAACTAAAAGTTAATTTTTCTAGTAGTGGAAAAGTAACTTAAATCCTTTTAATAACCAAGCGCTAGGCAAATTTTAGGTATAAAAATAATTCTTTTAAAATTTCTAGTTTATATTAGTTTTATCATTTAATTAATAACAACAACAATAAGAATAAGGTTGTAAGTAGGTTCAATATTAACTAAGTTTTATACATTGTCTTACCACCATTAAGTTGCAAATAGGCATTTTCTTTTACGATAAAGATGAACAATTATTTTGCATAATCCAACCCCTATAGTAATTTGTCTTAACTAAGATAAATAATTTTGTCTTAACTTGTCGGGAAGACTCGCTTCGGAATAAAGACATAAATAAATTGTCAAGGTCGAGAGGACTCGTCTTGTTCCAATTCTTTCAAATAAATAAAAGTTTTATTTAATTAACTTCGAGTAGGCTCTACTTATAGGTGCCACACATGAGCTAAGGTTGGGGATACTCGTCTTGGTTAGTGTAAGCTAGGGTCGGGATACTCGTCCTAGTTTGGGATTAATGAAGTCATCAACAATAAAAGCGAACATAGGGAAAACATGAAAACCAATTGAAACGCAGTTTATTTAAAATTATTTTAAAGCCAAATGTAGTCAATAAAGCGACCGTGCTAGAACCACGGGACTCGAGAAATGCCTTACACCTTCTCCTCGGTCAACAAAATTTCTTACCCGGACTTTGCTTTCGCAGACCAATAATAAAAGAGTTAAATCTTCCATTGACTAGGAATTCAAATAAACGGTGACTTGGAACACCGAAAAATCAATCCCAAGTGGCGACTCTGTAAATAAAATAATCCCTACTCAAATTTGTCACTTTAATTGGAAAATTCCTTTAACCCGCAATCCATAACACATATCTTTTGGGGATAGAAAAGGGGTGTGACAGCTCTGGCGGCTCTGCTGGGGACATTCAAGAATTCAAGCTTGTACATTGACTTTATTTGGCTTTTTAAATTTTTTATATAACTGTGATTTACTTGGGCTTAATGCGCTACTTGCCTGCTCTTTACCGCTTTGATATTATTGAACTGTATATAAATTGTCTTCTTGCGCACCCCCTCTGAGTCTTCTGAATACAACCTCGGGAATCGCGGATACGCGCCCCATTCTTTTTTGAGATAAAGTCGGTGGGCCTAGGCTCCCGGTGAAGGATTATTAGTCACCCATAGTTAAGAACGGGGAGGGTCCAGTAGTTAATCCGGAGAAGTATTGCTCCCGGTACGCTACCCCTTCCCACCTCGAGTTTTTCGCTCGTTTTATGGCCAGTCTAGATACACCTCATCCCCCAGGATTTTTTTAAAACCTAGAAAAACAAGCCACATGCTTGGTTATCGCTAGTAGGATCGTTTTGTTGCATCATGAGCATTTGACTTAGCGAAACTCGACACAGGGGTCGGGTCCGTATAAGGCAGATATCCATATTGAGACCATCATGTTCACATGTGCGCTACTTGCTGCATCATTTGGAAGGCTTGCTTTCGTTTGTTGACCGGCTTTAGAAATTAGCTGAGCGGAATTTGAAAAAAAAAAATCATCCCTCTTGTTTTTGTACAAATAAAAATGTCAAGTTTTAGTTCGAACTACGCAGGTTCGATTCTCACAATTCCAATGGGGTACGTAAGCAATCTTCATCGGATTCAACCCCATTTTTACACAAGTTTTCGAAATCAGTGTGTCCATAATATTTTTCAGTATTTTTTTTGTTTTAAAAAAAAAAAAATATATATATATATATATATAAAAAAAAAATAATAAAACGATAGTTTTGCTGCTTTTAGTCTTTTTCATTAGTTTTGCTTTTGCGTTAGATCATGTTTTTCAATACAACCTCAAAACCTTCTTTGGAATTGTCAAAGGTTCTTTTCGTAAATATATCTAATATTTTTTTCATTTCGCCCCTATGTAAAACCATTTTTGTCGAAATAGCCTTATAATCTTCCTCGGAAGTGCCGAAGGACTATGTTCGTACAAAATGATTATTGTGCTCGTTTTAACACCTTTTACCATTTCGTCTTTATTTTTGACCATTTTGTCGGGACAACATTTAAACTTTTCTCGGAAGTGTCTAAGGTTAATTTTCGTAAAAAATAGTCATTTCGTTTTTACCGTGTCATCCTTTGTTTTGGCCATTTTTGCCAAGTCAACCTTATAGTTATTTTTTTAATAAAACATAGGGGTATCAAATGGGTGTTTTTCGTAAAAAATAAATTTTACTTGTTTATCCACGTGTCAGGATATTTTTACCAAGACAACCTTAATACTTTTCTTAGAGGTACCGAAGAGCCGTCTTCATAAAAATAACCATCTCATTCCCCTCACCTTTTATCATTTTGTCCTTGTCCGACCATTTTTTTTTTTAGCTTTTCCCCCATAAGAAGTTTGTCTATTCTAAAGGCCTACTTAGTGTCATTTCTTTGAGTATAGATTAGGACTTGACCCCATATTTTTATCATCTAGGTACGATATGGATTCAGTTAATGGAAGACCTGACAAGAGGCTGAGAGATGAAGATCACTCACTGTTTAAGATTGTCGACAAAGTGCCTAGTTTATTGAAGCGATGGTGGAACAACATGGATTGGTTTGAGCAAGGAAAAATCAAGGATTATTTGAAAAACTTGGTAAACATCATGGAGATCGAGCCTAAATGAGAACTCAAACCCTTTAACCCCCAATCCATAACACATATCTTTTGGGGATAGAAAAGGGGTGTGACAGCTCTGGCGACTCTGCTGGGGACATTCAAGAATTCAAGCTTGTACATTGACTTTATTTGGCTTTTTAAATATTTTATATAACTGTGATTTACTTGGGCTTAATGCGCTACTTGCCTGCTCTTTACCGCTTTGATATTATTGAACTGTATATAAATTGTCTTCTTGCGCACCCCCTCTGAGTCTTCTGAATACAACCTCGGGAATCGCGGATATGCGCCCCATTCTTTTTTGAGATAAAGTCGGTGGGCCTACGCTCCCGGTGAAGGATTATTAGTCACCCATAGTTAAGAACGGAGAGGGTCTAGTAGTTAAGCCGGAGAAGTATTGCTCCTGGTACGCTACCCCTTCCCAACTCGAGTTGTCCGCTCGTTTTATGGCCAGTCTAGATACACCTCATCCCCCAGGATTTTTTTTAAAACCTAGAAAAACAAGCCACATGCCTGGTTATCGCTAGTAGGATCGTTTTGTTGCATCATGAGCATTTGACTTAGCGAAACTCGACATAGGGTCCGGGTCCGTATACAGCAGGTATCCATATTGAGACCATCATGTTCACATGTGCGCTACTTGCTGCATCATTTGGAAGGCTTGCTTTCGTTTGTTGACCGGCTTTAGAAATTAGCTGAGCGGAATTTGAAAAGAAAAATCATCCCTCTTGTTTTTGTACAAATAAAAATGTCAAGTTTTGGTTCGAATTACGCAGGTTCGATTCTCACAATTCCAGTGGGGTACGTAAGCAATCTTCATCGGGTTCAACCCCATTTTTGCAAAAGTTTTCGAAATCAGTGTGTCCATAATATTTTTCAGTATTTTTTTTGTTTTTTTAAAATAAAATAAAAAATATA
>ML325908.1:0-62627 GCA_005239505.1 Nicotiana paniculata | reverse complement strand
CAAAGGAAAGTTCCAACGATTAAATTAAGAAGTAAACACAATATAAACACAATTATGCATCTGAATCATAACATATCTGAGGTGCAGATCCAAATGACATTTTCTTATAAGTGCACCATTACATGGATCAATTTTTAGTTGTACAACAACATATAAAGTTAGAAATTGTAACACGAATTGAAATAGAGAAATAAAAACTACCTCAGGTTTCGGACATTTGTAAAATCTTCTACCAAGGTTTAATAGAGTTCTTGAAGTAAAATGATTAGCAATTTCCCCACATCGGCAGATCCTCTTCGACGAACAACTATTTTCTGACATTGTTTTGATGTTTCCGACCACCTGAATACTTAGAACACTACGACAAAGAAGCCCTAGAATTTATTGTTTTGTTTGTGTTTTTACAGTAGATTTTTTTGGCGTAGGTTTATCAGAATGGGAAGGATGAAGAACCCTAGAATTTTGGTGTTTTGTTTTTGTTTTTACGGTGGTCTTCTAACTTATGAGTTTATGATTGGGTCAAGACCAATTGGGGCGGGCAGGGCAGTGTAATTGGGGCGGGTTATTTTTATTTGGTTTTGTGGGTAGTTGGTCTTCTCAGAGATTGCCACGTGTCGCTGCCGTTAAAATAAGGGTAGTTTTGCTACTTTGTTGAATGGTAAGGATGTTAATGGACGGATAGTATAACGGGGGACAGAATTGAACAATATATCATAATAGAGGGGTATATTAGGCCCTTTTCCGTTTTAAATAACATTGCAAGGAGTACATCTACAATTTTTTAAAAATTTGTCTTCAATCCAAAATGAAAACATATAAAATACAATGAATTAATTGAAATTTGCAGCGTCTCTAATGGGAGGTAATTTTAATTTTAGATAGAGGGTAATATGGTCATTCAGTTTTTAAAGGATATTTTAATAAACTAACTTCATTTATATATGTTCATGCTTATAATATAATATGATTAGTTTTCAGATACATGTGTTGCACGTGTATGTAATGCTAATTCATTCAAATATTTTAAAAATATATAATTCATATACGTTGATTCACACAAAAATTGAAGAGAAATTAAAAAAAACAATCTTGTTATAAATAGAACTCTATTTAGAGTAAATGTCTATATTTTAGAGAGTTCTACTTTGTGGTTAAGTCATTTTTTCCCTGTAAATAGATGGGTCTACCCCATTGCAAATCATCCCAAAATTCAATAAGAATTTCCTCTCTCTCTTTCTCTGCAATATTGTTCTTGTTCTTTATTGTTTCATAACACGTTATCAGCACGAGACTCTAATCAATTGAGTAGAAGCTTTGGGATTGAGCATAATGATTGTCAATTCTCCATGAACTTTCTTCATGATTAAATTCTGGATTTAAGGTAAGTATTTTACTTTATTTTTCTCTTTTAAATTCTTGAAATTCTATAATTTGATTTTAAATGCAAGCAAAGACAATAAACTTTGATTATAACTCCTATAGATTTTGCAAGAAATTATAACCACCCGAAGTGGTAAAATTTTTATGCCTTGCCATAATCAAATCATGTATGATTGTGGGCAAAGATATGGAAACCCGTCCCATTAAATTTGCTTCATTCTCATTCCCTTTAAGAGAATGTGATAGCAGTATATGATAAGTCTGAAAGAAGATAAAATTATTACTGTGAAGATATCAATGGATGTGAACGTGGCGATTGTCGGAATTATAATCGTCATCATTATGATAATGAGAATAATAAGAATTCTCAAAATAATCTTTCACTATTTGAAAGTTATATTTGTCATCAATTTGACATGAGATTTTGTAAAGCACATATAGATGATGATAATCCATTCATGATGAGAATGTGACAACATCTGATTTATGAATGCATATTCATTCTTGGAAGAATATGAACGTGCTAGTGCTAGTGAATATACCACACTCACCTCTAAAAGAAGGTTTGAGATGAAATAAGAAAATAATTTCATTATTATGGCATGAATGGTCATTGATCACGTACCTATTGTACGTCAAAATATTTTGGTAATGTGATTATTAAAGGATAACACTAACGCAAGAAATAGATCTTGCATATAATTTTGACAATGACCATAATTTATAACTTTCTTCTTGAAAGTGATATTCACCACATGGATGTTGATGATTATGTGGTAGTACCAAATTAATTGAGAGCTATGGAAGAGCCAATTATTACTATTTTGGAGTAATCCAATTGATTATCATGTCAATTTATTATGTTGTAGTAAGTCTCAAAGAAACTTATTGAGTTTCTAAAGTATCGCGAAAGCATTGGTTATATTGAGACTATAAATAAATGAAAGATTTAATATCTTCTATTATTACAACTTATAGCGGGGTAATATGTATGTGAAAAGTTACCCGCTTTATTCTCCAGTTTGTACTACACAAACAAAAGAATGTCACAATAAAGTGTATGTTTATTGATATAAAAACTCATATCATAATAAACTTGGAGTTTATTGTTAATTGCACATGTCATGGTGTAAACCTAAACTTATCAATATTGATAATTTATTCAGTTGGCACAATTGGTTTAGCCATATCAATTTAAGTATGATGTGCAAAAATGAAAGAGAATTCACTTGGATAAATATTAAAGAACAAGAAAGTTCTTTACGAATTCTCTTATTATGCTTGTTCTCATTAATTAATAGACCAACTAAAATTGGATTGAATCCCATGAATGCTGGAAATAGAAAAGGTGAATATGAACCCATTCACCTGCCATGTATACCACATAAGATGCATCTAGAGATGGTTACATGTGCAATTATTATTAACCCGCAACCTGTTGTTTGCGAGATAACTTGCTCAATAATTTAATTTAGAGCATAATTTCCAGATTTTCTATTCAAGACTTTATCTTGATAAGTTGGTTATATCACAATTGGTTTAGCAAGATGATTTATTGAGTGCCTCCACTTAATAGCTAAACTATTACTTATGAGAACTAAGTTATTTATATCAGTTTGATATATATTATGTACGAAAGTATATTACATTCCCCTCTCACAAGTGGTTCAAGGTCAGGAACCATATAATTTCATCTTATTATTGTTGATGTGCGGTGTATATTTTAATTAACACCATAATGCACAAAGATGAGTTCCCAAAATTGAGGAAGAAAGTTAGTTTTTCTAACATGAGGAGGAGACATGATAAACAATTGAGAAAAAGTTACGGGGAAAGAATTATCATTTGTCCATCTAGATCCTCGAATAAGATAATATGAACTTGAAGTTCATAAAAAGATAATTCATTTGCAATATATTGCAAAACATGCCAGATGCATTTGTTGACCCAAAGAAAGTAACTATATTCTCATTACAAATGCTCTTATTAAGTCCTAAAAGGACAAAGTCTATGGTACACTTAAAGCGTTTAGACAAATAGGTTCAAATAAACTTCTTGATAAAGAAGATGAGCAAATAATCAAAATGATCATAATAAAGGAGGCAAGTGATCTAGAAGATCACATGACCTAACACTTCATAAAATCTCAGGAGAGATTCAGGTACCTGAATATATTAATGAAGAGATCTCTATGTTATGTCTTTATGAAAAAAAATATTGGAAACGATATAAATGTTCATCGACGACATCTATCATAGCGCTAAGTATAATGAGGATCTTAAGTTTGTCGAATACAGACATAAAAATATTGGCCAAATAGAAGAGACACAATTTGAATAGAATTGGTTTCATATGAAAGACAAGTATTTGGACCTGCAGTTCAAACACTTGAAAATATAAAGTCAATGATATGTACAATCAGTTTTCGATATCTTATTTGTCTAGTATAACATGAAAACTTGATATGCATCTAATTAAAGTCTATTATATGACTTATATGACAATTCTTGAAGGATATTGCTAAAGCATATAAAATTCTTGGTCATGAAGTAATACATCTTACGTGCAATTTATGTACATATGTATCTTGCTATAACTATAAGCATGATAATGTGATAGCGGAAATTTTTCCCTCTATGGAGATACTGAAAAGGCTATTCCACGGCATTATATGAAGACATTATATATATACAAGAATGATGATTTCAAGGTGCAACATATTTATTCAAGTGATAATATGGCTGATTTGTTCACAAAATCTCTACCAACATCAACGTTCAAGAAGCTAATACACAAGATTGTGATGCGAAGGCTCAGGGATGTGAATTGATGCTCTCATCAAGGGGAGTTATTACGCGTTGCACTCTTTTCCCTTACAAGGTTTTGTTCCACTGAATTTTCCTTGCAAGGTTTTTAACGAGACAACCAAAAGGCGCATTTCTAAACATGTGTAATCTTTTTCCTTTTCTAGAATTTTTTTCCCATTGAGTTTTATTTTAGTTAATGTTTTAACAAGGCACATTATTTGTTGAATAGACATTAAGGGGGAGTGTTATAAATAAAACTGTATTTAGAGTGAATGTCTATCTTTTAGAGAGTTCTACTTTGTGGCTAAGTCATTTTTTCCCTATATAAATCATCCCAAAATTTAATAAGAATTTCCTCTCTCTTTTTCTCTACAATATTATTCCGGTTCTTTATTGTTTCATAACATATCTCAAATTGATGAATGTTATTCAACCAATATTTCTTGTTCTCTCTTTGGTCGATCTGATTTGCTCTCTTTCAAAACGCGATGCATATCAACGACCCCCCAGGACCCACAAATACCATCCTATAGAAACACAACAAACCACCTGAACCATCCTAACACCACCACAACGGTTACTGACACTACTCCAACGGCTACTCTCATACACCCAACCAGCGCAGACACCACCGTCACGGTAGCAACCGGAGAAAAATTAATTACTAATCAAAATATCATCCAATTTTGACAGAGCCCAAAGCCAAAATGAACCCTCTAGTGAAATCCCAAATCAACAATCACAAGCTCCTCTAATACCTACAAAATCTCAAACGACTTTGAACCCACCAGCCCAAAATCCTATTTCCAGTGACATGCATCAAAATCGAGCTCCGACAGGGAACAATAAAGTTGTTCTTAACTTGGAAAGCAGAGGTACCGATCAAGGGATATCAAAGCCATCTTTCTCCGTTGCAGTTCAAGCAAAATTACCTTCTCTTGACAACGGCGCACCAACTGTCGAGATTAGACATGGTACTTATCTGGGCAAATCTGCAGTGTCCTTCTCGGCACAAGATTACTTTGTCACTCTTGCTCAAGAGTGTAAATTTACTATCATATGTAAGTTTTACAGAGATAAACCAAAAATGGAAGAGATAAGGAAGATTGATAGAATGCTAAGAAATAATGAAGAACAAGACAAGACAAGTTTTGGGGTGAAATCTCTCATCCCTTCTCATTGATTCCACAAGTATTTATAGGCAAAGAAATAAGACAAAACCTAAACTAATTGGGAAACCTAAACCTAATGGGAGAATGGTAACCTACTCCTAAATAACATAGGAAATATATAAATCTAGAATATTCCTTATTTACTTTTGTTTCCTTATCAAAGATCTTTATCCGTCAGTTCCATCTCACCGGGGCAGTTAAGATTGACTATTTGACTTTAGACATGTTTATATTGATTTCATTAATGAGGTGGATTTCAACCATATTCGATTCAAAGAATTTATTGATATTGGAGAACTCCCTATGAAGATCCTAAAGTGGAAACCTGATTTTAAACGTGAAGAAGAAACATCTGTTGTCCCTGTTTGGATTTTGATCCATCAATTACCATGGCACTTGTTTAAATGAAATATCACCTCCAGAATGGTTAGTGATATTGGAGTAGCCATTGCTCCTGATCTGGCAACATACTCCAAGTCTAGGGGTAATGTTGCTAAGGTAAAAGTAGAAATTGATCTGCTAAAACCAAGATTGGATCAAATTTGGTTAGGCTTTAACAGATTAGATGGTACTCCGGACGGTAAATGGCTGGATATTGAATATGAGAAAGTCCCAAGCTATTGTTTGTACTGTAGACTCCAAGGTCATTCGGAGAATCAATGCAGAAACAAGGTAAGCGATGACATAATCAAAGCCCAAAGAGAAGAACAACTCAAACAAGACAACTTACACAACCCTGAAGATTGACTTTCAAAATGTGAATAGAAGAAGACATGCCAGGGAAAAAACCAAATCAGTGAACCAACAACAACAGAAGGATGTTCCAACCAAACCTCCCCAAACTAATACATCTAATCACCATATCAGGAGCAACAAAGGAATCATCATTATTAAAGAACCTACTACAGTTAATCAACTCACTGTGATAGTAGAAGTGGTCGGGAAAGGTAAAGAAAAGTTACATATGGAAAGATTGTGAGCCAAGACACTCGTAATTCAGTAAGGGATAGCAACATTGAATACCCAGTCAATAAACCAGATACAAGCAAACAAAATAAAAAGAACAAAAAAAGAAGCAAGTCAAAGCTGATATGGAACATGATGAAATGCAGCAGCTAGTTACAGCTGAGGTGGATCTAGATAGAGAGCAACAATCTGATAAGGTCACTTTACCTATCAATACTCATGATAAGAATTTTGAACTAGCCACAACAAAAAATCTCAACAGACAAGATGTCAATGCTTTAATGTGCACAAAACAAGGTCTTGATTCAAATGACACAAATGCCGACTTGATTCAAAACGTGCAAGGCCAATCAGGTACAATTTATGATACAGATACAATGTCTACGACAGAGAAAATAGATAGTCAAATTATACCTCAATCTCAGAATTTAGAAACAGAACATGCTATATAGACCCTGGTGAAGATCAAAACAAGAAAGGTCATCCCGGTGAACTTCATATAATAGCTAGCTATGCTATAGAACCTGGTGACGTTCATAATAATTACCTACAACTTATCAGTGGCACCAACTTAGAGGAAGGCAATACAAGTGAGGATGGTTTTCATCTTAATTCTGGAGAATCGTCAGACTCTATTGCAGATGAGTAAGATGGGAAGCTGAAGAGAGCTCAGAGGCTAGTGATGATTATGCAAGTGTGCATAGTGAAGAAGTTGATAGTGATGATCATGAAGATGACCAGGCTAATACCTTTTGCCTTCAGTCACTAGTCGATGTAGTTGTGACCACAGCTTATGATGAAATCATAAATACTGGGCACCTGTCTCCTACAGGAAGAGGAAGGGGAAGAGGCAACGATAGAGGCGGTAGATCATCTACTAGAGGAAGGGGTATCAAACAGCAAAAGTCGATGCCTGCAAAGGCATCAAAGAGACAAAATTCTCAAAATCAGTGATTATGTTTAAGACTCTATACTGGAATGTCAGGAGCATTATAACCAATGGTGCTCTTGAGAGAATTAAGCATCTTATTACAACAGAAAGTCTTCCTATTATTGCCTTAAGTGAACCTTTTCACAAGGCACATAATATTGACAAATACAAAAGAACTTTGGGTTACCATCATGCCTTCTCTAATTGCAATAGCCAAATCTGGATCTTCTGGGAAGAAAATCTGGAGCGTGATATTTTTGATGATTATGAGCAACGAGTAACCTACTCCATTAAGTTCAATGGAGTTACCCTTCCTTTTACATATGTATATGCTAAGTGTGAGGATCATCTGAGGGAGGAGCTTTGGGATAGACTCAGATACATCAGTGGAAATTTTAACTTACCCTGGCTTGTTGTTGGAGATTTTAACTGTATCATTGATCCTGCGGCCCCACATAGAATGTCTAAGAGTCTAGCTTTTATTCAATGTATTATGGATTGTGATCTTCTTGATGCCGGCTATTCTGGTCCCAACTTCACTTGGTGTAATGGATGGAGTCCTGCTAGAAGAGTTTGGCAAAGGCTGGACAGAGCTCTTGTCAACTATGATTGGGTGAATAATTTTGATTCTACACATGTCAATCACTTAATTAGTATTGGTTCTGACCATTCCCCTCTCTTGATAACTGCCAAGAACAACTCCAGAGATCATATTAATTATTTTAAATTTTTGGATTTTTGAGCTGATGAACCTTACTTTATGAATTTGGTTGAACATGCCTGGAATATTGATGTTCAGGGGTCTTCTCTCTGGAAATTTCACCCGAAACCTAAAAATACTTGCAGAATGCTTTCAGACTGGTCCAGAAATACCATTGGAAATATCTTTGATACTAGAAAATCATTGGAAAACAAGGTCTCTGAACTTGAAGACAAGATCATTTCTGATAACAATGAGGCCAACAAATCTGCTCTTAATAAGGCGAATACTGTCTTAATCAGAGCTCTCAAAATAGAAGAATCTTTTTGGAGGAAAAAGTCAGTCATTAAATGGTTTGTAGAAGGGGAAACAAACTCCAAGTTCTTCCACTCTGTGGTCAAAGGCAAAAGGAGAAGGCTTTATCTTTCTAAGATGAGAAGGGAGGATGATAGCTGGATAGAGGGTGATGATAATATTGGTGAAGAAGCTATAAATTTCTTTCAAAAGCAATTCACTAAGGAGAGTCATCAGATGGATCTGTCTATCCTAAACTGTATCCCTAGAATTGTTGATGATGTAGAGAATATAAGACTAATTGCTCCACCTAACGTGGAAGAACTAAAGGAGATAGTCTTCTCTATGAGTTTCCACAGTGCACCAAGGCCTGATGGAATTTTCGGAAAAATTTATCATACTTGTTGGGAGATTATTAAAGATGATTTATCACTAATGGTGCTTGATTATTTTGCAGGTACTGAGCTACCTAGATCCTTCACACACATGCCTCATCATGATTCCCAAAGTGGAGTGTCCTCAAAAGTTTACAGAATTCAGACCAATAAGCCTTAGCACTTTCTCCTGCAAGATTATCTCTAAACTTATGAATCACAGGCTTACTCATCTAATGCAAAAGCTGGTTTCACCTTGACAAGATGGTTTTATTAAGGGTAGATCTATCGTTGATAATATCATGCTGACTCAAGAGCTGGTTCACAATATCAATCAAGATCCTCAAACTGGTAACGTAGTTTTATATGCAGATGACACTATATTATTCTCCTCAGCTGATCCTACATCCCTGAAGAGGGTGATGACTAATTTGGAACTTTATGAGCGTATTTTTGGACAAAAGATCAACAAAAACAAATCTGGCTTTTATGTCTCTTCCAACCTCTCAGACACTCAAATCAGTGATATTCAGAACATTACAGGCTTCAATCAATTCCAATTTCCAATGCAATACTTCGGATGCCTTATTTACTTGGGAAGAAAAAAAATGGTTTACTTCAATAATATGGTAGCTAAAGTTTCCAACAGGTTACATGGATGGTAAGGGAAGCTCCTTTCATATGGTGGTAAAGCAGTACTCATCAAATCAATTTTACACTCCCTTTCTCTACACTTACTGACTGCCATGGATCCTCCTAAAACTGTCCTCAACCAAATCGAAAAAATTATTGCAAAATTTTTTTGGGGCAAAGAGGTCAATAGGAACAAATTTCATTGGATATCCTGGAAAAATTTATGTTTTCCTACCCAGGAGGGGGGGGGAGGCGCATGGATTTAGATCTCTCATGGATTTTTGCACCTCTTTCTCTACTAAAGCTTGGTGGAACTTTAGGACCAAGAATAGTCTCCTAAGAGAATTCTTGGAAGTCAAATACTGCAAAAGAAAACATCTATTGCTCAGAAATTGGTCCTATGGTCAATCTCATAATTGGAAGAGACTTATGGATATTAAGGTTGATACCGAAAAGCTCATTTTATGGCAATTTGGCTCGGGATTGGTGTCCTTCTGGTGGGATAATTGGACAGGTAGTAGATCACTAGCCATGCTCACTCATTACTATAATGCATCCAGAAATATTCGTGTGAACAGTTACATCAATGAAGGGGACTGAAATATTACAAAGCTTAGAGACATCAAGACAACATTGTAAATGATATCCTCAAAATTGAGATTCATAATGGAAAAGAGGAATGGCAAGTCTGGACAATTGATACTTCTGGAGTCTTTTATTGCAAATCTGCTTGGCAATATTTGAGAAATCATAAGAACTGCTTCTTCACTGCTAGCATGATCTGGCACAAAAAACTTCCTTTTAAAATATCGTTCTTCATGACTAGGATGCTCCGAAATAGAATTCCTACAGATGATGTTACTCAGAAATTTACTATGATGATTCCATCTCAGTGCTCCTGTTGTGCTAATCATAAGGGAGAAACCGTTACACATTTATTTTGTGAAAGCCAAATTTCAAAGAACGTTTGGTCATTCT
Source organism: Nicotiana paniculata (assembly GCA_005239505.1). Lineage (NCBI taxonomy): Eukaryota > Viridiplantae > Streptophyta > Magnoliopsida > Solanales > Solanaceae > Nicotiana > Nicotiana paniculata. Next base: position 52,392 of record ML325908.1, on the reverse strand, counting down.
TTGGTCAAGTTGTGGTATCAACATTAGACTTGGTACTAGACAACTCCTTATGTCTTGGTGGCTATCTAAGGCAAATAACAAAATTCATGCAATGCTATTACAATGCCTTCCAATACTTATCTGTTGGGAGATATGAAAGAGTATATGCACCACAAGATACGAAAATATTCCCATGAATAGCAAAATTATTATCCAACAAGTATTCAGGTACATGTTTATCATTCTTAATAGTCAATTCCCTGATGTCCAATTGCCTTTGAATTGGAATGATATGTGCACTACTGTGGAGAAATCTAAACTAGCCATTAGCATTCAAATGGTTCGCTGGAAGAAACCTGTGATGGTTGGCTAAAGCTGAATATTGATGGTTGTTGCAACGGGGATCCGGGTAGCTCTGGAGGAGGGGGTATCATTAGAGATAACCTGGGATGTTTTATTTTGGCCTATGCTGAGTACTACGGCCAAGAAAGTAACAACATGGCAGAGGCTAAAGCTTTTCTCCATGGCATACAATTGTGAGTTAGTAAGCCTATCTAGGATGATTGTGGAATCTGATTCTCAATATGATTAATTACAAACTGACGGCCCATTGGCATATCAGCACATCATTGATCAGATTGTCCATCTCTCTAGGAGTGGTAATTTTGTTTTTGTTCATATTCACAAAGAAGGCAATATGGTTGCTGATCAGTTATCTAATTACGGGGAAAGCCCGAGAAATTACATTATTATTGATGACACTTCTTATTTGCCAGAACCAATGAAGTCAATTTTAAGGCTTGATCAAGAGGGCATCCCGCTTTTCAGAATAAAACAGAGGAAGAATAATTTTGTTATTAATGATGCTAATAATAGATAATCCGGACCTAGGTATAGTGATATTGACTCTGTGTCTAGCATCCTGTTGTAAAGGTCCCTGTAACTCCTCTGTTAAGGAGAATATCTCCCAAAATTATCACTCACGCTTCAGTCAATTTTACATAAGAGTGATTAATATGACTCTTCATCTTGTTCTGGAGGCTATGGTCTATATCATCCTCGATGTACTAGTTATATTTGATAATATATAGGTTCAGAGTCCAGCCTAAACCCCATCATCCACCGATTGTGGACTTTTGTTAAAAAAAAAAAGTACTTCGTGAAAAATATAATACTGTTAAAAATGTAGCTCAAAGTAACAATGTAAGACAAGAAGATAAGTAGAATAAGAGAAGAAGAGATAACGTTCTTATTTCATCAAGTGTTCAAGTGTGTAACATATCACATTTCATGCCTCTATTTATACTATTACATTGTAGGTTACAAAAGGATTGTCTTAAACATGACATTAACCTTTGAGATCATGGGGAAGATCATCGGAAGAGGTTATGGAGGTGTGAGAGTTACAATCATAAAAGTGAGAAGTAGTGGGAGGTTACTTACATCATGGGTGAAAGTAGCGGGAGTAGTGGACATCCACATGTACTAAATATTTTATAACACTCCCCCTTGGATGTCCAAAAAATTAGATAATATGCCTCGTTAAAACCTTACTAAGAAAAAAACCCTGTGGGAAAAAAATCTTAGTGAAGGAAAAAGAGTACACATATCTATAATAAGTTTTATTTGCTGCCTCGTTAAAAACCTTACCAGGAAAACCCAGTGGGATAAAACCTAGGCTAAGGGAAAAAGAGTACAACGCTTATCTTACTCTCCCTCATGAAAACATCACTTTATTTCTCGAAGATGCCGCATTCCAATCTTCTGCCTCAACTTCTCAAATGTTGACGTTGGTAATGCCTTAGTGAACAGATCAGCCAAATTTTCACATGAACGAATCTGTTGAACATTAATTTCACCATTTTGTTGAAGATCATGCGTGAAAAAGAACTTTGGTGAAATGTGTTTTGTTCTGTCTCCTTTTATGTATCCTCCTTTCAGTTGAGCGATGCAAGCAACATTGTCTTCATATAGTATAGTTGGATTATCTTTTTCCATAAGAAAACCACACATTTCTTGATTCATGAATGGCTATTATCTCAGCATGATTAGTTGATGTGGCAGCTATTATTTGTTTCATTGAACGCCATGATATAGCTGTACCTCCATATGTAAACAAATAGCTTGTTTGAGATCAGACTTTATGTGGATCAGACAAATAACCTGCATCGGCATAGCCAACCATTTCTGACTTGAATTCATTAGAATAGAGAAATCTCATATCTAGAGTTCCCCGAAGATATGTAAATATATGCTTAACACCATTCCAATGTCTTCTTGTTGGGGAGGAACTGAATCTTGCTAATAAGCTTACAGCAAATGCAATATGTGGCCGGGTGTTGTTAGCAAGATACATCAGTGCCCCAATTGCACTAAGATATGGAGTTTCATTACCAACAAGCTCTTTGTCATTTTCTTGAGGCTGGAATGGATCTTTATTTATGTCAAACGATCTCACAACCATTGGGGTACTCAATGGATGTGCATTATCCATGTAAAATCGCTTTAACACCTTTTCAATGTATGTTGATTGATGGAAAAAAATTCATTTGACATGCTCAATCTATAGGTCAAGACAAAATTTTGTCTTACCAAGATCTTTCATTTTAAATTCTTTCTTCAAACACTCTACAACCTTTGGAAGCTCTTTAGAAGTTCCAATGATATTCAAGTCATCAACATACACAACTATGACAAATTCAGATCCAAACCTCTTAATAAAGACACAGGGGCAAATAGGGTTATTTTTGTACCCTTCCTTTAGCAAATACTTGCCAAGACGATTGTACCATATTCTCCCTGGTTGCTTCAATCCGTACAAGGATTTCTGAAGCTTTATTGAAAAAGTTTCCCTTGAATTTTTATGTGCTTCAGGAACTTTAAATCCTTCAGGGATTTTCATAAAAATTCCGTTGTCCAGGGAGCCATATAAGTAGGCTGTGACAACATCCATCAACCGCATATCAAGCTTTTCATGGACTGCAAGATTTATTAGATACCTGAAGGTAATTGCATCTACCACAGGAGAATATGACTCCATATAATCAATGTCAGGCCTTTGCGAAAACCCTTGTGCAACAAGTCGTGATTTATATCTTACGACTTCACCTTTCTCATTTCGTTTTCGAACAAAAACCCATTTGTACCCCACTGGCTTGACACCTTCAGGCGTTTGGACTATTGGTCCAAAAACTTCACGTTTTTCGAGTGAAGCCAATTCCGCTTGAATTGAATTTTTCCATTCTGGCCAATCATTTCTTTGTCTACATTCATCGACAGATTTTGGCTCAAGATCCTCATCTTGTTGCATTATGTCAACTGCAACATTATATGCAAAACTGTTGTTAACAACAACATTATTTCGGTTCCACCTTTTGCCCGTAGAGACATAGCTTATTGAGATCTCTTCATTTTCATCATTTCCATGTACTAGAACCTCTTGTGAGGTCTTATCAATTACTATGTATTTATGCTCCTCTCGAGAAATTTCCTCCATGTTATGATCAACTTGATCATTTTCTCCTTTCCTTTTTCGGAGATTTTTATCCTTAGAACCGATTGGTCTACCACATTTAAGGCGTGGCCTAGACTAATTTGCATTATCATACTGTCTGTGACGACCCAATAGGGGTCATCACCTATGTTATCACCCATCCCGTACTCCTGAGGCTTTGAAAACCTCCCTTGTATTTTTCTCGATTTGCATGCACAGTCCGGGTGTGTAGCCGGACAGCTTAAATAGGGAATTCTGTGAAAAATGCCAAGATTTGATATTAAAATAAATAAATTTGACTTCGGTCAACGTTTTGGGTAAACGGACCCGGACCCGTGATTTGACGGTCCCCGAGGGTCCGTAGGAAAATATGGGACTTGGGCGTATGCCCGGAATTGAATTCCGAGGTCCCAAACCCGAGAAATGAATTTTTCAGTAAAAATTGTTTTCTGAAAATATTTAAGGAAATTGAAAATGAAATATGATTAGAAAGTGATGGTATCGGGCCTGTATTTTGGTTCCGGCGCTCGGTACAGGTCTTATATATGGTTTAGGTCCTTTCTGTAAAGTTTGGATGAAATCGGGTTTCGTTTGAAGTGTTTCGGACTTAAGAATGGAATACTTGATATTTTATGGAATTTGATAGGATTCATGGACTTTGAGGCTTATTTTGGTGTGTATGATGTTATTTTGGCGATTTGATCGCACGGGCAAGTTCGTAGGATGTGGTGTGAGTAATCTGTGAAATTTGGTGTCATTCCAAGATGTATAGGTCAGTTCGGCACGTTGTTAGCGAGTTTAGAAAACTTAAAATTCCTAAGTTTGGTTCTTGAGGTTTGGGGGTGTGTATTCGAGTTTTAGCGTTGTTTCGAGTGTTCCGAAGGCTCGAGCGAGTCCGTGTTATGATTTGGGACTCGTTGGTATATTTTGTCAGGGGCTCGGGGTGGGCCCAGGGGCCTCCCAGACCCCGCACGAGGCCAAAAACCAGCAAAAGCCACTGCTGGTGTACAACCACTGGTGTGGCCGCAGGTGCGGAGTCTTCATCGCAGGCGCGACTCCCGTCGCAGGCGCGACATCCCTTGAGGCAGCCTTATTTAAATACCCAATTTCGGGTTTCTTCTTCATTTCTCAAACTCCCAACCTCCATTAGAGCTCCTCCAAGCTAGGGAAAGGGCTGCCCAGTTCAATTCATCCAGGTAAGTAATTTTCTAGTCCGTTTTCATGACTTTTAACATCAAATTCAAACAAAATTCTCTTTCAATTATCCTAAAATGCATGGGAATTTCTAGAAAAATGTGGGGTTTTGGGAAAATAGTGAAACTTCATTTTTAGCCATGAATTCCTAAATAAATTATTTAATTATGATCCTTAGACTCCGGGTAATTTATTCCTTCAAGAATTTTCACAATCCGAACGCGTGGGCCTGGGGTTGAAATTCTGAAAACCTTCAAGAATGCTTAAATTTTGGAATTTCATGATTAGTTCTCCTTCTTGGGACTGAAATTGATTTAATTATACTATATTTGGCTAGTTGTGAGCCGTCAGGAGTAGTTTCGAAGTTCAGGCGCATCTGTTGATCCGGTCCTTGGTCCGAGGAGTGCGTTTGTCGAGGTGAGTCTCCTTTCTAACCTCGTGAGAGGGAAATTGTCCCTCTAGGTAACCTTGATTGCTATGTGATCTTGTTTGGGGGCTACGTACGTACCAAGTGACGAGAGTCCGTACCTAGTGGCTATTACGGCTTCGTCCGGGTAACTAGGACAAAACATGTTCATTGTTTTCCCCTATTGTAGCCTAAATATGACTTGTATTCTTGTGTGATTGGTATTGTTGCCTTTGAACGTGATGATACTTGTCTTGATTTGAGTGTGATAAGTGTGATCACAGGATGGGATCGGGCCGTACGCCACGACAGAGTGATGATTGATTATATTATGGGATCGGGCCGTACGCCATGGCAGAGTGATGATTGATTATATTATGGGATCGGGCCGTACGCCACGGCAGAGTGATGATTGATTATATTATGGGATCGGGACGTACGCCACGACAGAGTGATGATTGATTATATTATGGGATCGGGTTGTACGCCACGATAGAGTGATGATTGATTATATTTGGGATCGGGCCGTACGCCACGGCGAGATTGAGATTACATGATGGGATCGGGCCGTACGCCACGATAGATATCAACCTTGGTGGATTTTGGATTGTTATTTGATGTCTGATATCGACTTACTTGGTCATTGTCTTTCATGCATGTTGTTTTCCTTATACCTAACTTACTTTATTACTGTTGGACCTTAGTGAGTATCGAGTCGACTTCTCATCACTACTTCTTCGAGATTAGGCGGGATACTCACTAGGTACGAACTTATGTATGTACTCATGCTGCATTTTTTTTTGTAGTTGACTGTACAGGTCCGGGGGTTGGTAGGTCTGATCATCAGTCCGGTGCTAGGTACTGACCGGGGTTGGTTACACTTCAGGGTGAGCTGCTCTTCCTGGTAGCACCTTGGAGTCCTTTTTTTATTTTCCCGTCTATTTCACTCAGACTATGGGACTGTATATATTTATGTATTCTGGTGTATTCTGATAGTTGCCCGCGACACTCGTGACACTAGTTCCTGGCACACACGTGCGTATATTTTTTTGGATTTTGGGCTGCATGTTCATACATGTGCTTACCTTTTGGTTCACGTATCAGATGGCTTTAATTTTTATGTCACAGGCTATTATCATGTTAATAAATGTTTAAAACTGGTAAAAGATGGAATAATCAATCACTTGGGAAGGATAACACTTAGTGTAATTTATATTGGCTTGCCTAACCCCGTCGTTGGGCGCCATCACAACCCGTGTGGGAAATTAGGTCGTGACAACGTGGTATAGGAGCTTTTAGGTTCACGTAGTCTCACGAGTCACGGGCAAACCCAGTAGAGTCTTGCGGATCGGTACGGAGACGTCTGTACTTATCTTCGAGGGGCTACAGGGCTGTTAGGAGTACTTCCCTTCTTGATTCTTCATCGTGCGAGTTGATTTCCTTTGAGGCTTATGCCTATGTTCATTCCTAATCACTCTTACGCGTCGCAAAGTGCTTGCTATGGATCAGGAATTTGAGGAATGGGAATGGTGCTACGAATATAATCCGAGATGCTTCCATGTGTAAATGGCCGTGGTTGTTGTTATGGCCCTGCAAAAGGGTAATGTGTTATTTCAGCTCAGTAGTTGTGTTTCTGGGAGCCTTAAGGCCGTGCTCAGGTGGTGATGGTGTTTGCAAGTGATGGTCGCGCGGCGCTGATATGATGATAGAATGCTTGCCCGTAGGTTGGGGGTGATGAATGGTTGAAGGGAGGTCTTCTTAACGTTTGATTTCGAGAATTCAGTGTTTTAGTTCCGGCAGAGGAAAGGCATTTGGATTCTGGATGTTCTGGTTGGAGTTGATAAAGTAGTAAGACTGGGTGTCTTCAAGTGAGGTGGGATATGCACCTGTGACGTGTAGTCGTCATCATGGATCGGATGGAATGTGTTAGGTTCGGTGGTGCTATGGTTTCTTCGGTTGCCTGGGGTCAGATTATCGAGAAGAAGTGTTGAAGAATGCGGTTGGCAGGGATCGTGTTATCAAAGGAGAAAGGGTCTCAGTAGGGTCTAGAGAGGTGCTAGGAGTGGCTTCGGGCTAAGTGGGAGAGTCCCACCATCTTCAGTAGGGCTGTAGGGTTGTCTTCTCATAAGGTTGCGAATTGTCGGCATATAGGCAAGGGATTTCAGCTAAATAAGGAGGAGTAAAATGGTAATTGGGCATAGGATTTGATGAATATGTGCAAAAGTTGGCCCTGTCGGGCAAGGGTTGGGCTTGGAAGATTTAGAACTTATGCTTAAGGCATGGGCGAGTTGTAAGGTTAGTGAATCAGTCACGTATTTCATTGAAAAGGGTGTTCCTGTGCTAGGAGAGCCTTGGGGTTGATTGTATTCGGGGCCAGTCAGAGTGGGTGACTCTCAGTAGCGGTCCTAGTGAGTTCAAAAGTTAAGAATGCGGCGTTAAGAACACATTTCAGCAGTAATCGATTCCCTTGACGTGATTTAGTTATGCATATGGTTGGTGCCGGTGATGTGCGGGGCTTGTCGGCCGTCGTAGTGGATCTCATATGGGAGCATTTGAGTGCTACGGCCTGTCAGGTGTAGGCGGACCCCAAAAGAGTTATGGTGGTATGGACTACTACTTAAGGATTTGCATGATTGAGTGATAATGGGATTTCACTCGTGTGTTGAGATGGTACTCTTGAATTGAGTCAAGTAAAAAGTTTCTAAATGATAAAATGCTCACCCTATTGGTGGTTCGAAAGTTGTGATGGAATTCTTGCGCTACCTTGTATTGGCATGTCAAGTGCTGGAAGCAGTATGTAACTGGGAGTAAGAATCGAGATTCAGGTCTGATGTTTATAAGGATGTCATGAGCTCGTAAGAACAAGACAGAGTGATTCGAAAGTTCAGTATAGGCTGGTATCATCTTCAGTGTCGCCTGAGATCGATATTCGGTGGAAGAGGCCTTATACCCTGGTCATGGGTTATTGATGTGCTTTGCGGCCTTAACATGGTCGATGTCCTAGATGTGCAGACTAGTTGCCTTGTGTGGGAGGTCGTGGAAGCATGACCGTGAAAGGATTGTATAAAGTGTGACATGTAGTCCCTTGATGGAATTCAGATTTGGACTGAGTATGAAGAAGTGCAATATTGCTTAATTGAGAATTTTATGCCTGGAGGGCGTTCGATTCAGTTGATTATGGATTTCGGGGTGTTAGTCCCGGTGATGACGGTTGTTCTCATGTATTATGAGAAAAGTTAGGGTTAAGGTGGACCCAGGTAAAAGCTATTAGCTAAGTTTGGTGCGAGCAAGGTGGCTCGATGTTTGTGGATAGATTTATATATGATCATGGGCTTCGCGTGAGCCAGGCATATTCCTTTTAGTAGATCATCTTTTCATGGAAATATATTAGAACAACGGGTGTTGCCGTCTTCGTCGAATTCATGTGTTATTGTGATTGTGCCGTGCGAGTTGCGAAACGCTTGATGATTTCTTATGTGTTGAGGTCCCGCGTAGTGGGGATGTTACGCGAGCATGATAACTCTTGAAATCCAGAGTGTATATATATCTCGCACCTCAGTTGTGCTTGAGTTTTGTTGCATACGGCTTTATCAGTCTCCCCAGGAGGGTATTATACATTCAACATGCTTGTGACCGATATTCGGTAATTTGTAATAGTGAGCAGTCAGCTCTGTATATATTCCCTTACGTGAGTTCTATGTTATTTGGGGTCGGGTGGCACGCCGCCACGGGTATGTTATTTGAATTAGGTTGCGCGCCGCAACACTGTGATGATGAGAAGGATTAATATGTATTTAGTTTCTTGTGTTTTATTTCCTATTTTCTGGTAAGAATTCACATTAATTGAGTGAGCTGAATAGTTCCGTCTGAGTCGTTTCTTATTATCATGTTCGAGTTATGGCATGTTGGCGCGATGTGGTATCATACAAGGCTGTTAGCCATGGTTGGGATAACTTGCTGCCTGAGCAGTTCATTCTAGGTGAGGCGAGATTATCGGAGCAGAGATCTGTACTAAGGTTATGTGAAGTACGTATTAAAGGACAAATACCATTATTCGGGTTCATAATGGAGTGATGATTCTAGTCGAGATGAGGTATTTCTCCAAGGACTTGTTGGCTCTGCAGTTGAGTATGAATTTCTGCACATTTCCTCCGTTGCTTTGGGTATCGCCAGCATCATAGCATGGGGTATGCATATTTGTTATGAGGTGCATTGGGAGCATCAGATTCGTGGAATTTTGGCTACTAAGGTTCAGGGAGCGTCCTTGTGGTCGGATGATGAGTGGTACGGTGCATGGTGCTGATTCAGAAAAGGTACGTGGTCATGATCTGGAACATCGTGTGGTAGTTAACACGGTGTCTATATGTTGGAACTGAGCCTAGAAGAGAAAATTCAGGGGTTGAATGAATTCTGAGCTTATTATATGGATAAAGAAGAAGTCTCCAGATTTTATCAAGCTAATGTGCTCAACTGGGTCATAGTAGCACAGGCAGGTGCTCGAGTTGTTAAACAGTGATTTCAGGTAACTCCAGGGCAGGTTGCGTGTCCCTGACATTGATGGCCTGAGAGAGAGGATTCTAGCAGAAAAGCACAGTTCTCGGTATTCTAGTTATCCAGGGGCGACGAAGATGTATTGTGATTTGAGGCAGCATCACTGGTGGAGGTGGATGAAGAAGGATATTGTGCAGTATGTAGCTCGGTGCCTTAATTGTCAGCAGGTCAAGTACGAGCATCAGAGGCCAGGACGCCTACTTCAGCAGATGCCCATTCCTGAGTGGGAGTGGGTGCGCATCACCATGGACTTCATAGTTGGGTTTCCTCGGACCTTACGGAAGGTTGACGCGATTTGGGTCATTGTGGATAGATTAGACCAAATCGGCACATTTCATTCTTGTGGCTACTACTTACACGTCGGAGAGGCTAGCTCAAATTTACCTTCGAGAGATAGTCCGGTTGCATGGGGTGCCGGTGTCTATTATTTCAGATCGGGGTCCTCAGTTCTCATCGCACTTCTGGGGAGAAGTTCAGCGAGAGTTAGGCACCCAAGTGGAGTTGAGCACATCTTTTCATCCTCGGACGGATAGGCAGTCCGAGCGGACTATTCAGATATTGGAGGATATGCTCCGAGCTTGTGTTATTGACTTTCGGCGATCGTGGGATCAGTTCTTGCCTTTAGCAGAGTTTGCCTACAACAACAACTACCAGTCGAATATCCAGATGGATCCTTATGAGGCTTTATATGGTAGGCGGTGTCGATCTCCGGTTGGATGGTTTGAGCCGGGAGAGGCTCGGTTGTTGGGTACGGATTTGGTTTAGGAGGCCTTGGACAAGGTCAGGATCATTCAGGATAGGCTTCGTATAACTCAGCCCAGGAAAAGGAGTTATGCAGATCGCAAGGTTCGAGATGTGTCTTTCATGGTTGGTGGGCGAGTATTGCTCCGAGTGTCGCCTATGAAGGGCGTGATGAGATTTGGGAAGAAGGGCAAGCTTAGCCCTAGATTCATTGGTCCATTTGAGATTCTTGATAGAGTGGGAGAGGTGACTTATAGACTTGCATTTCCACCTATCTTATCAGCCGTACATCCAGTTTTTCATGTGTCCATGCTTCAGAGATATCACGGCAATCCAGCCCACGTGTTAGACTTCAACACTTCCCAATTGGACAGGGACTTATCTTATGAGGAGGAGCCGGTAGCCATCCTGGACCGACAGGTTCGTCAGTTGAGATCCAGGAGTTTCCCCTCTGTTTGTGTTCAGTGGAGAGGTCAGCCTCCTGAGGCAATCGACCTCGGAGTCCGAGTCCGATATGCGGAGCCGTTACCCTCATTTATTTCCCGACTCAGGTACTTCTTTCTTCTGTCCTTTCGAGGACGAACGCTAGTTTTAGAGGGGGAGAATGTGACGACCCAAAAGGGTTCATCACCTATGTTATCACCCGTCCCGTACTCCCGAGGCTTTGAAAACCTCCCTTGTATTTGCCTCGATTTGCATGCGCAGTCCGGGTGTGTAGCCGGACAGCTTAAATAGGGAATTCTTTGAAAAAATGCCAAGATTTGATATTAAAATGAATAAATTTGACTTCGGTCAACATTTTGGGTGCACGGACCCGGACCCGTGATTTGACGGTCCCGGAGGGTCCGTAGGAAAATATGGGACTTGGGCGTATGCCCGATATCAAATTCCAAGGTCCCAAACCCGAGAAATGAATTTTTGAGTAAAAATTGTTTTCTGAAAATATTTAAGGAAATTGAAAATGAAATCTAATTAGAAAATGATGGTATCGGGCCCGTATTTTGGTTCCGGTGTCCGGTACAGGTCTTATATATGGTTTAGGTCTTTTCTGTAAAGTTTGGATGAAATCGGGTTTCGTTTGAAGTGTTTCAGACTTAAGAATGGAATACTTGATATTTTATGGAATTTGATAGGATTCATGGACTTTGAGACTTAATTTGGTGTATATGATGTTGTTTTGGCGATTTGATGGCACGGGGAAGTTCGTAGGATGTGGTGTGAGTAATCTGTGAAATTTGGTGTCATTCTGAGATGTATAGGTCAGTTCGGCACGTTGTTAGCGAAGTTAGAAAACTTAAAATTGCTAAGTTTGGTTCTTGAGGTTTGGGGGTGTGAATTCGAGTTTTAGCGTTATTTTGAGTGTTCTGAAGGCTCGAGCGAGTCCGTGTTATGATTTGGGACTCGTTGGTATATTTTGTCAGGGGCTCGGGTGGGCCCAGGGGCCTCCCTGATCCTGTACGAGGCCAAAAACCAGCAAAAGCCACTGCTGGTGCACACGCACTGGTGTGGCCGTAGGTGCGGAGTCTTCATCGCAGGCGCGACTCCGCTGGTGCGGAGTATTCTTCGCAGGTGCGGGACCGCACCTGCGGTCCCAAAGTCGCAGGCGTGACATCCCTTGAGGCAACCTTATTTAAATACCCAATTTCGGGTTTCTTCTTCATTTCTCAAACTCCCAACCTCCAATAGAGCTCCTCCAAGCTAGGGAAAGGGCTGCCCAGTTCAATTCATCCAGGTAAGTAATTTTCTAGTCCGTTTTCATGACTTTTAACATCAAATTCAAACAAAATTCTCTTTCAATTACCCTAAAATGCATGGGAATTGCTAGAAAAATGTGGGGTTTTGGGAAAATAGTGAAACTTTATTTTTTGCCATGAATTCCTAAATAAATTATGTAATTATGATCCTTAGACTCCGGGTAATTGATTCCTTCAAGAATTTTCGCAATCCGAACGCGTGGGCTAGGGGTCGAAATTCCGAAAACCTTCAAGAATGCTTAAATTTTGGAATTTCTTGATTAGTTCTCCTTCTTGGGACTGAAATTGACTTAATTATACTATGTTTGGCTAGTTGTGAGCCGTCAGGAGTAGTTTCGAAGTTCGGGCGCATCTTTTGATTCGGTCCTTGGTCAGAGGAGTGATTTTATCGAGGTTAGTCTCCTTTCTAACCTCGTGAGAGGGAAATTGTCCCTCTAGGTAACCTTGATAACTATGTGATCTAGTTTGGGGGCTACGTACATACCAAGTGACGAGAGTCCGTACGTAGTGGCTATTACTGCTTCGTCCGGGTAGCTAGGACACATCATGTTCATTATTTTCCCCTATTGTAGCCTAAATATGACTTGTATTCTTGTGTGATTGGTATTGTTGCCTTTGAACGTGATGATACTTGGCTTGATTTTAGTGTGACAAGTGTGATCACAGGATGGGATCGGGCCGTACGCCACAACAGAGTGATGATTGATTATATTATTGGATCGGGCCGTACGCCACGACAGAGTGATGATTGATTATATTATGGGATCGGGCCGTACGCCACGGCAGAGCGATGATTGATTATATTATGGGATCGGTCCGTACGCCACAACAGAGTGATGATTGATTATATTATAGGATCGGGCCGTACGCCATGGCGAGATTGAGATTACAGGATCGGATCGGGCCGTACGCCACGGCGGATATCAACCTTGGTGGATTTTGGATTGTTATTTGATGTCTGATATCGATGTACTTGGTTATTGTCTTTCATGCCTGTTGTTTTCCTTACACCTTGCTTACTTTATTGTTGTTGGACCTTAGTGAGTATCGAGTCGACTTCTCGTCACTACTTCTTCGAGATTAGGCAGGATACTCACTAGTTACGTACTTATGTATGTACTCATGCTGCACTTTTTTTTTTCTTCTGTACTTGGCTGTACAGGTCCGGGGGTTGGTACTTCTGATCATCAGTCCAGTGCTAGATACTGACCGGGGTTGGTTACACTTCACGGTGAGCTGCTCTTCCTGGCGATTCCTGGCAGCACCTTGGAGTTTCCTTTTGTTATTTTCCTGTCTATTTCATTCAGACTATGAGACTGTATATATTTATGTATTCTGGTGTATTCTTATAGTTGCCCGCGACACTCGTGACACTAGTTCCTGGAACACACGTGCGTACATGTTTTTGGATTTTGGGCTGCATTTTCATACATGTGCTTACCTTTTGGTTCACGTATCAGATGGCTTTAATTTTTATGTCACAGGCTTTTATTATGTTAATAAATGTTTAAAACTGGTAAAAGATGGAATAATCAATCACTTGGGAAGGGTAACACTTAGTGTAATTTATGTTGGCTTGCCTAACCCCGTCGTTGGGCGCCATCACGACCCGTGTGGGAAATTGGGTCGTGACACTGTCCAGTTGGGACATCAACTTGAATTGGAGCATTTACAACTGGAATATGCGATTTAGTAACCCGTGAAAGGTTAGTAAATGCATCTGCAATTGATTTGCAACATTTTGCATATAAATAATCTTTTGAACTTCTTGTTCACATTGATTTTGTACGAGGATCCAAATGAGATAGAGATAATATGTTCCAATCAATCTCTTTTTCCAGCCGTTTATTTTCTCCCCCTAATGTTGGGAAAACTGATTCATTAAAATGACAATCAACAAATCTGGTTGTAAACAAATCTCCTGTCATAGGCTCCAAATATTTTATAATAGAAGGAGATTCATAACCAACATATACTCCCAACCTTCTTTGGGGACCCATCTTTGTGCGTTGTGGTGGAGCAATTAGAACATATACGACACATCCAAAAATTCTTAGATGGGAAATATTGGCTCCTGACCAAAAGCCAAATGTAATGGGGATACTTCATGATAATTGGTTGTCCTTATGCGCACAAGTGCTGCTGCATGCAAAATAGCATGTCCCCACACTAAAAGGGGAAGTTTTGTCCTCATTAGAAATGATCTAGCTATTAATTGAAGACGTTTAATCAATGATTCTGTTAGACCATTTTGAGTATGAACATGAGCAACTGGATGCTCAACTTTTATTCCAGTGGCCATACAATAATCAGTAAAGGCCTGAGATGTAAATTCACCAACATTATCAAGACGAATTATCTTAATTGCATAATCTGAAAATTGTGCTCTTAATTTTATTATTTGGGCCTACAATCTCGCAAATGCCATATTACGAGTTGACAATAAGCACACATGTGACCATCTTGTAGATGCATCTATCAAGACCATAAAATACTTGAATGATCCACATGGAGGGTGTATAGGCTCACATATATCACCTTGTATACGTTCCAGAAATGCAGGGGATTCAATCCTAACTTTAACTGCTGATGGTTTGGTAACCAATTTTCCTTGAGAACAAGCAGCACAAAAGAATTCCTTAAATTGAAGAATCTTCTTGTTCTTCAGTGTGTGCCCATTTGAATTCTCTATTATTCTGCGCATCATGTTAGAACCAGGATGGCCTAACCGGTCATGCCAAATGATAAAATCATTAGAAGTAGTAAACCTTTTGTTTACTATGGCATATGATTCAACCACACCAATATTTGTGCGGTACAATCTAGAAAAAAATTCGGGTAATTTTTCATGCACACATTTTTACCCGCTTTCATTGTAGTAATATAAAGGTATTCAACCTTTCCTTCATTAGAGGTCTCAACATGGTAGCCATTTTGGCGAATAGCTTTGAAACTCAACAAGTTTCTTTGAGACTTACTACAATACAATGCATTATCAATAGTTAATATCGTTCCTCCTGGTAGTAATAAGGTCGCTCTTCCAGAGCCCTCAATTAACTTTGTACTACCAGATATCGTATTAACATATGCCTTTTTCATTACCAAATAAGAGAAAATTTATTTTCTCTTAATATTGTGTGAGTTGTAGCACTATCCAAAATGCATAAATCTTCATTACTCATCTTGGATCCAATTGAAGACTGGAAAATTTTATTTTCTGAACAACGAAAAAAAAAGCTCAACTTCGTGCTGATAAAATATTAAAAATGTAGCTCAAAGTAACAATGTAAGACAAGAACATAAGTAGAATAAGAGAAGAAGAGATAACTTTCTTATTTCATCAAGTGTTCAAGTGTGTAACATATCACATTTCATGCCTCTATTTATACTATTACATTGTAGGTTACAAAAGGATTGTCTTAAACATGACATTAACCTTTGAGATCATGGGGAAGATCACGGGGAGATGTTATGGAGGTGTGGGAGTTAGAATCATAAAAGTGATAAGTAGTGGGAGGTTAATTATATCATGGGTGAAAGTAGTGGTAGTAGTGGACATCCACATGTACTAAATATTTTATAACAAATACTCTATTGTATCACAGGAAAAAGAATAGAATAGTAATGTTCCACAATCTAATCTAATATGTTCAAAAGTCAATGGCTGAAAAAGCTATGGAGGCGCATGTTTAGCAAGGATAGCTAATGTGCGCCAACAATGATGATTCACCGGAAAAATAATTTGAACCCTATTTCATAACAATCGAAGTCGCCTAACTACAATTAGGATAGTACTAATCGAATGGTAACACCTAAAACGGGAATTGCACAACAACTAACTCCAGTGCAATTGCTACATTGGACGCTAGGGATGGGGAGTGCATCGACAATCATGCAAGCTCCGCCGCCTAAGGAAGTTGAAATTACAAAACTAACGGAGAATACTATGGCTACGACAACAAGGAAATAGACCTATTTTACTGGATCTGAGGAAGAAAAGAGAACCATGGCAGATGTGGTCAAAGGAAACAAAACAACGCATGAAGGGTTGCAACTCAATTTCTACCCTCCTGAGGTCAGGGATGGAGTAAAATCTTTTAAGATGAACCAGAAGGAAATCGAGCAGCAATGTCAAAAATGGGAATCGACACTCATAGGTTATGTCACGAGAGGGAATCCAAACTTCAAAGAGATGCTAAAATTTGTTTACAGGGTTTAGAATTCAGTCACTACACCAAAGGTACTCTTACATAATGATGATTACTTCATATTCCAATTTGAATAAGTAGAGGAAATATTTTAAATTATGGGAAAGGGACCAAACAATTTCAATAACTTACCTATGGTGATGAAGAATTAGGAACCTGATTTTTAGCTCGACAAACAGCCTATGCGTGTGATACCACTTTGGGTCACATTCCCAGGTTTACTTATCAAATGTTGTGCTGAGGTAAATCTAGGAAGAATTGCGAGTTTCTTGGGAAATCTTATATGCATAGAAAAACTGACAACGCAGTGTGAAAGAATATCCTATGCTCGAGTGTTGATAGAAAAGGATATTACCCAACCCTTACCAAATGCACTGAATATAGAGCATCCTTATGGCAGCATAAGGGAACAAATAGTGGATTACGAATGGAAGCCCAAATTATGACAGGAATGTAGTCATTGGCCACTCCAATGGTGCATGTACAAGATAGAAATTCTGGATTCCGGAGCTATATAACTATTGTTTATGGGTTACATAATGTAGCTGATAGAAGACCTTTATGGGATCAATTGAGGAACATCAATGCAACAACTAGAGGTCCTTAGTTGATCATGGGGGACTTCAATAATATCTTATCAGTGGAGGACATAATAAATGGGACACTTGTACACCAGAGTGAAGTAAATAATTTCAAGCAACGCATTAGTGACATTGGTGTAGGGCTAATAAACAATAAAAGAGCTCAATTTTCTTGGAATAATAGGGGAGATGGAAATAGGATATACAATTATATAGATTGGGTGTTTGGTAATGCTGAATGGTTCCGGCCTTATGCTGTTTAAGCCATCTATCCACTGCCCGGATGCTCTGACCATACACCTGTTCTATTAAACACTGAAATACATTGGGTGCTTATTAAGAAGCCATACATATTATTGATTGTACTGTTGCAAAGGAGGAGTATAAAAAGCAGTGGAACATATCTGGGGTCAAGCCATACAAGGGCACACTATGTACACCATTTGTAGGAAGCTGAAACTGTTGGAGATACATACTAGGGGACTAAAAAGGAAATACTCATCAGTGGAGGTAAAGCTCAAACAATTAAGGGAGGACCTTCAGGCTATACAACATGAATTGAATGATGATCACCTTAACTCACAACTGATCGAGCAAGAGAAGACAAATATGTTGCTAATTGAGATATGGGATTCTACCGATGAAAAGATCCTAAGGCAGAAGTCTAGGGCTATCTGGATTACTCATGCAGATTCCAATACTAAATACTTCCATGCTCAGCTGAAGACTAGACAAGCAAGAAATAGAGTCACCTCTATTTGTAAGGAATAGAAAGTGAGATTAACTTAGCCTGCAAGATTCAACAGGAGTTTATGCAATTTTTTAAGAAACTATTAGGAGAGGCTGCCCTAGTGATGCCTGAAATTGATATCAACATCGTCTGAGATGGACCTTGCTTATCACTTGAACAACAACAACAAATGCTAGTGCATGTTACAAGAGAAGAGATTATAAAGGTTGTTCAAGAATTGTCAATAGACAAACCACCGGGGATAGATGGTTATCCAGCTGAATTGTTTAAAGAAAACTTACATGTGGTTGGTGAAGATGTTATAAAAGCAGTATTGGAATTTTTTGAAGCAGGGAAACTACTAAGGGAGATTAATTGTACCACTGTCACGCTCATAGCAAATCCAAATTATGTAAAAAAGTTTAGACCTATTACTTGCTGCTCTATAATGTACAAAATTATAGCTAAGATATGCACTGCTAGGCTGAAAATGGTTATTGATTACCTGGTGGGGCCTTCCCATTCTGCATTTATAGAAGGGAGAAACATTTTGGACAATGTAATTCTAGCTCATGAACTGATCAAAGAATATACACAGAAAGCAGTATCACCAAGATGCATGATTAAAGTGGACATTAGAAAGGCCTATGATTCTGTTCAATGGAGCTTCTTGAGAGATCTTATGCTGGAACTTGGGATTCCATATAAAATGGTTAATATCAAATGGAATGTGTAAGAACAATTACTTTTTCTCTACTGATTAACAGAGACTTCACACTTAGGTTTCAAGCAAGAAAAAGGTTGAGTCAAGGGGACCCATGTCACCTTACCTCTTTGTATTGGTGATGGAATATTTGAACAGCTCTTTGAAACAACTTAAATCAAATCCAGACTTCAACTATCATCCTAAATGTGCAAAGTTGGGGAGTGGTACATATTTGTTTTGATGACGGCTTGTTGATGTGTTGTCCGGTAAACAAGGTCTCTATTAATCTCATGATGAAACAATTTGAACATTTTTCTGCTGCCTCAGGATTGCAAGCCAACATGGAGAAAAGCTAACTCTATGTAGCAGGTGTATCGACTCAATACAAGGATGAAATACTGGAGGAATTGCATTTCACCACTGAAGCCCTACCATTCAAATATTTAGGAGTGACATTGTCCTCAAAGAAGCTCATTGTCAGCTAGGGTATGCCATTGGTGGACAGAATTGCAGAGAGAGTAAGATGTTGAACGACTAGATTCTTATCCTATGCAGGGAGAGTTCAACTAATCAAAATTGTGTTGTTTGAAATGCAAACTTATTCGGCACAAGTATTTCTTCTCCCAAAGAAGCTGCACGATATGGTTACAAGAATATGTAGGATCTTTCTTTGGCATGGAGGTATTGAAGGTAATAAATCTCCTATTGCATGGGATACTCTATGTAGGACAAAAGCAGCACGAGGGCTGAACATTATCAATTTTATTCTATTGAATAGAGCACTAATAGGCAAACTATTTTGGGCATTCACACAAAAGAAAGACAAACTCTGGTCAAGAGGATCCACAATCATTATATAAAGACGAAGGACTTAGAGAACATGGATACACCTAAACATGCTAGCTGGTTCGCGAGGAAGATTTTCGAGGCTGGAAAATGGTTAGTTTCAGGAATCAATGAATTGAATACATATGTTGCTCAAGGAAAATACACTATCAACAAAGCATATACCTCAATCCAACCACAGTTTCTCAAGATTTCATAGAAGGCATTATTCATGACACAAGGCATTCTGCCTAGACATGAGTTCACCTTGTGGATGGCAATTCACCAGAGATTAGCAACAGTGGACATATTAACCAAATGGGGGATTCTAGTACCCAATGCTAGTGTCCTTTGTACAGATGATGAAGAAGAGACACATGATCACTTGTTCTTCGAGTGCCCATACTCTAAGTTTATACGGAAAAACCTGTTAAGCTTGTTTGATATTAACAGAAAAATAGGCCGATGGCAGGAAAAGGTTGACTGGTTGGCTCCAGAAACAAGGAGCAGGAACATACAATGAAAAATATTGGGGAGAGCATTCACAACAGTAGTATACCGCATATGGATGGAAAGGAACCTCAGAATATTTCAAAATACAAGGACATAGAATAGGAATATAGTTAGAGAAATTGTCCTACAATTGCACAGTATGGGAGAAAAACACTATAAATGTAGGGCAATACTAGATAGATAAATATATATCCATCTTCTTATATATTCTGAGTTCCAGCTGTGGAACTTAAGTGTTACGAAGGATAGGGTATTTTTGTGAGACCCGACTCTAGATTCCAATGAGCGGGTGGTTGTACATATTTACACTTGGTTAAATAAAATTTTTCAGTTGAACAAAAAAAGAAGAAGTCAATGGACAAATTGTCAAGAAACAATTCAAAGAAGATACATCTTAACAATTTAATAAAAGTAATTGCAAAAGTGTAGAACTGTTATCAATTTTATGATACACTAATTTGAGTAATCTGTTAAAAGGATTGTAACACTAGTTTACGCATTAATAGAGAATAATGAATGTTGATACCATACCAAATAATAAAGCGTTATAGTTAGACTAAAGATCTTGTTAAGAGGTACTGGATATATATCTGATTAAAAATTTAAAACTAATTAAACCAGTACAATTATCAATAAGACTACCAAAACACAATTCTTATACTATTTTATTAGAACATAGATTTTGCTAAGTAAATCTACTAATTTAAGTTAGATTTACAGTTCTAGAATTCAGCTAATGATGCACACATATTAGACATGTAATTCTATTATCTTATTAACAAAATAAAATATAATATATGGTATATCCTTTTATAGTAAAAGACATTAAGTGATCTGGAAGTGTGCTCTAAGTTAACAGAAACAAAGGTGAATATCTTAATAACAAAAATCACGACATAAGAAAAATAACATATTTGCTTGCGATATTTCTGAATTTTCCTACTTGTTCGCCACAAACTTCCCTTAAATGGTATACCTATGCCAAAAACTAAAAACATGTCCTGAGAGATGTTTAGTGTAATTAAATTGTTATTATCACTATAGTACTTTTTTTGGCTTCAACATCCACTGTCATAGACAAACAAATATTCTGACAAAAAGGAAAGAAGTTCTAACCATGTCTTCGTTTTTAATTCCTAAGTAGTCTTTGGGAGGTAAAAAGAATGCTATCGACGTCACTGATGATGCGATGTTTTTAGGCTTCTCTGCCACCGCCTCTTCTCCTTCTAACCTCAGTAAACGAGCTTTAGTTTTTAATAATTTATCATAGTAAAATGATTAATAACAGTGGAGATTGTTTCATAAACAAGAATATATAGTTTCATGGATACTCATAAGAACTAACCAAGAAAAATGGTAAATCTGCAGCTTTCCTGCATCTATTGTTTCTTTTAGTGGTAATGGTTATGCATATTGTTGATTTATTACTCTATTTATATAAGCTTACTGGTAGGCTGCTAATACTTTTTAGCAGATACAATATTTGATTAGCAGTCTATTGTGTAACGGATGTCCATTGGTGCAAACGAAGAAAAGGGTAATGACAGAGAAACCCAAAAAAATTTACACCATTTTGTAGCTTAAGTTAATGGTTGGAGATGAAAACACTCTGCTGGTGTTAAATATCAAATCCTCACCTACATAGTAGCCATATTACACCATTTATTAGGACCCTAATTAAACAAGCAATTTGATTTCATATGATTGGGAAAGTATCATACATTTTTAGGTAGAGGGTATTTTGTTCGTTTAGCTTTTAAAGTAAATTTTAGTAAAATAACTTCCCACTAAGATCCTCACACTTATAATATAGTATGATGTGATATGATATGATGATGATATGATATATGAGGAGACATGGGATGCAGTAGTTTGAATTTGAGCTTGCTGGTTGCATTTATTGACTTGTCTTGAGCTAAAGGTTAGGTATTCATAGGCACAGTAAAAGACATAGCTATAGGCGAGGAAAAAAATATAATTATGTTGGAGTTACCTGAAGATTGGGCCACGACGACTGGGCCAACACAAGAGCCGGAGCAATTGGGTCTAGCCCGGTATTTATTTGTATCAGTGTTTATTTTCCTTTGGTTCTTACATTGTAAAGGCCCAAAATATAATAGGGGTTAAGTGACATTCTAGACAATCCTATTCATTTTTCATTTTTGGTCAATAGATTAGAAGATATTTTCCTCTCAGGGACGACTTTCCCCTTTCTTCTTTCTTATGAATCCTAATAAAAAATTTGGACATTTATGTCGATTTCTAGTCCTAACATGGTATCAGAGCGGGTAATGTGGTAGTCCCAGACGTTCTACATCGACCGATTTTACCCACGTCCAATTTCATTGGGTCTATCTTCATTGTTTTGATTTCGCTGAGTTTAAGAATCTGAAGTTTTTTTTTTGGTTTTTTGTTCAATTCTCCAATTGAGGAAGCTTCCTTGACTGTGTGATTGTGTTTTGGTCGGAGTTTCCTGCTGACTATCGGGTTTCTGTTGTTCTTCGCCAAAGTTCTTCGCTATAGCTAAAGTTCCTTTTAAGCTGAAGTTTATCATATCCTTTCTTCTTCAAGCCACGAAGAAGTGTGGTACGCTCATCCCTATTTGTTTTCTTGCATGAATTGATAATACTCTTTGCTGTGAAGTTTTGTTATTATACTCTGTTATCATGGTTAATTTTACTCCAAACTCGAGTTCTTCCTCCCCTACGTATACTCTCGAACCCTCTAGTACAGTATTTCTTCTTACTTCCGATGTACCGAGGGTGTCTTTGGTTGCTATGCCTTTTCTGGGACTAGTTTTGGGGGTTGGAGGAGGAGTATTATTGTGTCTTTGTCTGCTAGAAATAAAATAGGTTTTATCGATGGGTGTTGCACCAAGCGTGTTGTGGATTCTCCCCAGTACATGCAATGGAATAGGTGCAATAATATGGTCATATCTTGGTTAATCAATTCACTTTCTCCAGATATAGCTTAAAGTATACAATACTCTGAAACTGCTGAAAGCATATGAAAATAATTGAATAATAGGTATGGAACTGTTAATGGAACTAAGGTGTTTGAAATAAAGAGAGAACTTGCATGTGCTTATCAATGGACTATCGACATAGCTTCATATTTCAACAAACTTAAAAAACTCTAGGACGAATTAGGGGTTATGTATACCAGCCATGCAAATTCATGTGTTTGTGCTGCTAAGGAGGGACTCCAAAAAGAGAAGGAAGAGGACAATGTTCACCAATTCCTTATGGGTCTAAATGAGGTTTATGTGGGGGGGTTAGGAGCAACATATTGATGATGCAACCATTTCCATCCCATGATACTGTCTACAACATGTTGTTACAATATGAAAAACAGAAATAGGTTGTTCCCAATACCCAATTTAACTTAAAATCAGCCTCTTTTAATGCAAATTCCATCACTAACAGATTCCCTTCTCAACTCTCATCTACAAAACAATACACACAAAGGGTGAACTTTGATTCAAGCAGCCAAAAATCCAATGCTACTTTGTCTTGCAAGTATTGCAAGAAACCTGGTCATACAATTTGAACATGCTACAAATTACATAAATTTCCACCAAATTTCAAATTCACAAAGGGTAAAAAGTTTGGTGTTGCTGCAAGTGCTGAGGGGAAAACTTATGAACCTTCTGCACTATATTCTCCAATCGATCAAAGCTCTTTGATTCCTGGTCTCACCAAAGAGCAGTAGTCCAGTTGATGCAGTTGCTCTGTCAGTCTACATTGGGTGATTCAGGGTCTCAACCTGTTCTAATGGGATCTACCAACTTTGCAGGTGGTACTTCTCCTCCTCCTATGTGTTTAAATGGTAGTTCTACTATACATATGTTGACTGGTGTAGATGGAAGGGTTTAGATAGTGGATTCAAGGGAAAATGACCACATGACTTCAAATAAGGACCTTCTTTTTAATATTACACCCTTTGTTGTTCCTTACTTAGTTTCTCTACCTAATGGTTACAAAGTTAAGTTAACCTATACATGTTCTCTCACCTTGTTACCATTTTTCACTCTACACAATGTTTTGTATATTCCATCTTTCCATTACAATCTAATTTATGTGAGTAAGCTAATAACATAATTCAATTGTTATGTGCTATTCACTTCTATTTCTTGCATAACTCTACATGCCCATTCTATGAAGAAGCTTCTGGAACTTGGTAGAATGGACCAAGGATTATACAAATTTCACCTCAACTATTTTGCTCCTCCCACATAACCTGGTAATTATGTTTCTCTTTTCAATAATGTAGTATTGAATGTTGAATTTTCTTTGCATACAAATGTTCAAAATGTAAACCACAGTTCTGCTTCTACTTTATCTTGTGGTACTGTTCAAAATGTGCAAAATAAGAACCCATGCTATGTTTCTACTTTACCTTCTTGTACTGTTCCAAATAATGTGAATGAAAATGATGTTATTTGGTGTCATAGATTGGGGGATATTCCTTTTGTTCACATGAAGCATATATCTTCTATCTTTAATGACTTGTTTGCTAAGTAACTCTTTATTTGTCCTATTTGTCCTTTATCTAGACAGCCTAGGTTATCATTCCCAGATAGTTTCCCATTCCACCTTATTATTCCAACTTATTCATGTTGAAACTTGGGGACCATAACACACCCAAACTTACTCCGGAGCAAAATATTATTTGCCAATAGTTGATGATTATAGCAGAGCAACATGGACACATCTTTTACATTCCAAGAGCTATGCCTTTACCTTACTTAAAGCATTCATAGCCATGGTCAAGACACAATTTCACCTTTCTGTCAAAAAGGTTAGGATTGATAATGCCGAGGAGCTTGGTTCCTCCAATTCAGCCATTTAATTTTTTTTTTTCTGATATTGGTATCATACAACAAACAACCCGTCCACACACACCACAACATAATAGTGTGGTAGAGATAAAACATAGACATATACTAGAAACCTCAAGAGCTTTGTTGTTTCAATCCAATCTTCCTACCAAGTTCTAGGGAGATTGTATTTTGACAACAACATGTCTTATTAATATATTTTCTTATAAAGTTTTGTCCAATAAGACTCCATTTGGATTAATTTATGGGGCTACTCCTTCTTATTACCAGTTAAAACCTTTTGGTTGCCTCTGCTATGCTAGTGTTCCCAAGTGTCATTGGGATAAGTTTAAACCTAAAGCATCTTCTTGTGTATTCATTGGCTATCCCTTTGCTAAAAAGGGGTACAAACTGTACAATCTCACCACTAAGTCTGTTATCTACTCTAGGGATGACATATTTCATGAATGTGTTTTTCCTTATACTTAGTCATATTCTGCTACTTCTCATCTTCCTCCTTCAATGCCTACCTTTCATGATTCTACTTCTGATCCTGTTACTACTTCTTATGTCCCTTCAAATCCTCCTCTACCTACTTCTCCAATACATAACACTCTTGATGCACCCAACTCTGTCAACACAACTACTGATCCTACTCTCATTCATCCTGATGTTCCTATTAAATCAACAGTTCTTCCTGTTCCTGAATTCAAAAAAAGTTTCAGAACTCATCAGCTCCCAACTCATTTGAAGGATTATGTGGTCCAACTCCCTTCATTCTGCTTCCGGTTCTTGTTTTCACCTGTGTCTACTATAGTAGAGCCTCATTCTTACATTCATGCTGCTGTTATTTCTGCTTGGAAGAAGGCCATGAGGAAAGATTTTGAGGCCCTAGATACAAACTAAACTTGGAAAATTATTGAACTACCTGATAGGAAGAAGCCTATAGGGTGTAAGTGGGTGTATAAAATTAACAAAGCTGATGGCAGTGTGAAGAGATACAAAGCTAGATTAGTGGTTAGTGGTGATATTCAGGTGGAATGAATTGATTTTAAAGAAACTTTCTCTCATGTTGTTAAAATATGCATTATTAGATGTGTGGTTGCTGTAGTTGTTAAGAAATAGTGGCCCTTGTTTCAGTTGGATATTAATAATGGATTTCTGGATGGGGATCTAGATGAAGAAGTTTATAAGAAACTTCCTCAAGGTCTTTCTGTTTCCTCTACATCTTCTGCTTTTTCTGTTTCTTCTGGGTCTACTACCATGGTATGCAAATTGCAAAAGTCTCTTTATGGCTTGAGACATGCTTATAGGCAATGGTACGCAAAGCTGTCTCATGCACTCTACTCTAGGGTTTATGATCACTCATTGAATGACTACTCCTTGTTCATTAAGAAAACCGACTACTTTACTACCCTTGTAGCTGTTTATATAGATGACATCATTGTGATTGAGGATGACTCGAATGAATTTTTCTCTCTTAAAGCCTTTTTGGATGCTCAGTTCAAAATCAAGGACTTGGGGTTGCTTAACTACTTTTTGGGTATTGAGGTCTATTATCTCCAGTCAGGTATTCTTTTGTTCAAAAGAAGTTTATCTCTGATTTGCTATCTGAATATAAATGTGCTGATGTTTCTGCTGTTGTTAGTCCATTGGACATGAACCTCAAGTTACATTCTGATGTTGGGGAGCTACTGCACAACCTGAAAGCTATAGAGTCTAGTTAGGAAACTAAATTTTTTGACCCACACCAGACCAGATTTATGCTTTGCTGTCCAACATTTAAGTCAATTCTTACATCGACCTAGAGTTCCATATATGACTGCCGCTTTATATGTATTGAGATAATTAAAGGGCACTTCTGATTTAGGGTCTTGTTGAATAATTTTGTTGATTTGTCTTTGCTGGCCAGTTGTAACAGTGACTAGGCAGCTTGCCCCGAGTCTAGGCGCTCTGTTTCTTGTTTTTGTATTCAGTTAGGTGGTAGTCTCATCAGTTGGAAGTCTAAAAAGCATCACATTATTTCCCTGTCATCAGATGAGGCAGAATACAGATCCATGAGTAGAGTGGTCGCTGAGTTAGCTTGGTTAGTTCGATTGTTATCTGAGTTGCTGTCGTGCCCCCTTTTTCCCCTCCTTTCGGATTAGTCAGGGTTCTTGATGTTATTGAGACAACTCATTTCCTTTTGGGAAAAGGGATGTGAAGGACTTGAAGAGTCGCCACCTAACGAATTAACGTGCGTTAGGGCACCTATTAAGGGTTATAATAACACTAATTGAATAACCAGAGATCGGGTAAGGGCTTGAAATTACTCCAAAGGGAAGGTGTTAGGCACCCCTCAAAGTCCACAACTGTGGTTCCCGGCCAAACAAACTTTGTGATTTTTAACAACTAGCAAATAAGCAGTCAAGTATACACATGGCAACAAGTAATGGTTGTGAAAAGATTCGCAATATAAGCACACACATGTAGGGAATAGGGGAGACCTAAGTTGTTAATCCTATAGGATCACATCAATGCAATGCCCGGTAATCACTCCTCCGTGAGGGGCTACACATGGCATTAGCGCACCGGTCATCATATCCATATCTGCCCTTAACCCACCCCTTAGCGGTTATTAAGCGAGTTTATTTAGCAATCTCTATGCATGTTGTTACCCGTCCCTTCTTAATGGTCCTGGAGAAATTTAGGACCTCTAAGTATAGGTAGTTCTAGACAGACCCCTAGGGTTTTAAAAGGATAAAATTCTAAGCGACAAGCAAGAACAAATAGGACTAATCAGATACATGCAGGAAGCAGTTATGAGGCCTAGATTTACCTCCACAAGTAATGCACATAATCAGCACGTCTCAAACACAAACAAGAGGCAGTTTTATTAGACAGAATCCTAAGACAGGATATCTAAGTGAATGTCAATGCACAGAAATATGCAGTTTGCTTATAAACTTAACAGCAAGGACCTAACCAGTTTGCCTAGTGATTTCAAAACCTGTTAACCTTTAGACAGTTCAGAAGTTGTTTTACCTAAAGGCATGCTGTTCTAGGTGATACGAGAATGCAGAGATTGTTTCTAGTTTTATTAAGAGCAAGACAATTAGATGTAACACTGTTTTTACCTTTTTCGTGAGTCAGTAGTTAAACTAGGCGTGGTTAAGCAGATACAAAAGAAATCCTAGAGCAGGATATCTAATATACACATATAAATGCATGATGGTTAAGACATAATTTCAAGATACAAGAATTCCTAAAGGCATGATTTCTAAAATGTACAAAGAGGATTACAGAATGATCGAAGCATGATTTTTTGAATGCATAAGAGTAACAATTTTACATTAATTTTATTATCCTAGGAGTAGGATTTCTAAGTGGTAAAGCATAAATTAAGTACATGTTGTACGTTAAAGCAGTAAACATGAAAGCCTTGAAGACATGATATCTAATGCATGTTTGGCCAGGTTTGAATGAATATGTTGGTCCTAAGCATGTATTCTAATGTAGATACAAATAGTGCAAAGCCTAAGACATGATTTCTACCCAATGATAGAATTACATAGCTACCCTACCCATTTCACTAGCCATCCCCAATATCTGTTTACAATAATTATTATAAACTAGTAACTGAATGAATTACGTAAATAGATAGAAAATAAGAAGTTAAACTATAGGGAGCCTGGAGCATGCTCATATATACCAGGTGTCCATAGCCTCATATGCCAAAGTCATAACCTTTCTCATGTCCGGGTGCGTCAGAGTTCCCTAAGGACCTCAAGGGTCTCGGGCAATGCTCACACCTAGATTTCATAACTAGAATTGAGTAAGTGCAGTGTAGTAGTACCAACTCCAGTGCATTAGAGTTCAGAGGGATCTCACAGGAATCCAAAAGCAGTCACACACTGGAGGGGCCGAAATTAAGGACCTAAGAGTAGAGTGAGAGTGCTTGACATGGTTTTGAAAGTGCTTTGGTATAAAATAGTATTGAAAAGAATCAGTTGAAGTTTATGAAAGTATGAAGTGGTTTAGTAGTAAAATAGTTTAAACAAGAGTAGGGTAATTAAACAAACAGTGGATCAACTACAGAACATAACAGATTCAACAACACTCAGACAATAGTCCTTCACAAGGAGGTAAGGGGGTTGGGGACAGATACAACACCCAAGGTGAGTACATAATAACATAAGCATAGAAGTCTCAAGGAATAGAAGACAATATGTCATGGGTTCCAGAATTCCTAATTGGGGACATGGTTGCATAGAATCAGAAGTGCTTAGGGACTTGTAGGATTGGGGATAACAAATGATGTAAACATATTATGGGAGTATGAATTTCAGATCAAATAATACAAGACATAGTGGTATCAAACAGAATTGAGCATATAATTAAAACAACTTAAGGTAACAATTGCACAATAGGTGCATACCAAAACTAGGCAACTCATAGACAAGCATTCAAAGACAGGGTGGAGTCACATGGAGATAGATTGCAGAGGAAGCAAACATGTTCATAAATAGGCTGATCATAAAAAAAGGGTTAGAACATAACTAGTATACTAAGTAAAACAAGTTAAAACACATGTTGAGAAGCAAACAATAGACAGAAACAAATTAGTAAAATGATAAGCTAAAGCAGTAAAAGAAACACATTGATTTTCGAACTTGAATTTAAAATCAGAACATACTAGTAAGGAGAATAGACACAAAGTGAAGAACATGAAAGTGCAATAGTTGGCCTTGGCTTGCAGCCGGCTAATTCAGTAACAATAGCAAGTAATAAAAGTAAGCAGAAGAGTTTTTGAGTGTATGAGAGAGTTGTGAACTAATGTGAGTTCGTGTGTGTAGAAGACTGTCTAATGAGAGTAGAAGAGAGCAATATATATAGTAGTTTGAAAGCTAGGTAAATATGGTAAGAGTCAAACTATTCAGTAGTTGAAGGACTCAGAATCTATTAGAGTAAAAATCAGTGCAAGTACTCCCTCAATTAAGGGAGTTAACTTCAAACGGTAAAACACAGGTAACAAATAAGGAAGGAGATCATATATGGCTAAAATATAGCTAAGGAAATAATTCAAACACAGTACAGGTATAAAGTAAGCGATTAAGGCTATGTACATAAGGTTCTAATTAAGTAAATAACATAAGAATCAATTAACAGTATAGTCAACCACATAATTAAGGCAAGAAAATAATTTAGAAGTCGGAAATCAGTAAAGGGCATCAATCACAGGAAATTAGTAAAGGGTATCAATTACAGGAAATCAGGGATTCAATTACAGGAAACTAGGGATTTAAACAAAATATCACTGATTAAAGGAAACTATTACAAACTTCTGGAATAAACATAGTATAGGAAGAGAGAAGCAAAATCAAAAACCCTAATGAGCGTAACGGGGTAGAAATCATGGAAATTCATAACATATTCATGAGAAACAGACATGCATACAAATCAAACGAACAAATCAGCGTAGACAGACTCAGAATCCAGAACTAAGCCAAGAAATTAGGGGTTTTAGAACAGTTAATCAGGTTAAAGGGAAAACCTAAATAAATTGTTTAAACATAGTAAATATTATAGAATAACAATTAAAATCAGAGGAAAAGTCGTTTTGAAAAAGGGGGTTAAGAAACCCTAGTTATGGAGACGAAGAGACATTTTGAAAAGATCAGAAAGTTTTCATGGAAAGCCAGTAAAATAAATCAGAATAATTAGATCTGTTACAGATCTAACAAGTTAAGATATAAAAATATGGTTTCAGAGAAGACTAACTCAGAGGTAGAGAGATTCCGTCTTAGAAACCATAGATCTAGCCGGAAAAAGAAAGATCTTACTCAATCTAGCCATGGCGGCCTGAGAATGGTAAGGACGGACCCAGGGGAGGGAAATGAACAGCTACTGGTCCCTTGAGGACCCCGAGACAGCAAGAAATCGGGCATGGGAGAAGCCATAGAGTCTAGGGTGGTAGAGAACCACCATTGCTACCGGCGAGGGGAAGCTAAGGTTAGGGCAGAGGAAGCTTGAGAGAGAATGGGAGGGTGTGACGGCGGAGAGAATGAGGGTTTGGGGGGGGGGGTATGGTCTTAGGTTAATTTAGGAAAGAACGGATCTGGTCCGTTGATCAAAATTGATCAACGGCCCAAATTAAAACAGAAATTGGGTCGGGTAGATTTGGTAATTGGGCTAGTTTAATTAGGGGTTTGGGTTGATTTTAATGGGCTGAAATTGAAAAAATGAAATAGGCTATTTGTTAAATACCCAATTCAAATTAATTTGTAAAATAGCTAATAATCATAAAAAAAAGAATTCCATGCGTAGAAAATAGTTTAAAAAGATTATTTAGTATTTTAAAATACAAAGGACTAATTTTTGGTAGATATAGTAAAAAATTATATGCTTGGGCTATAATTGCGATTATAATCATTTGTGATGAAATTTTATAATTATTTATTGGAGATAAAATACTGGACAAATTAATAAAACTGTAGAAAAATTATGGAAAAATACCAATTGCTAATAACGCATGATTTTTGAGGGTATATATGCAAATAAAAATATTTTTGGTAAAAATTGGGTATCAATAGCTACCCCTCTTTATCCGGAAAGGATGAAAGAGTTGTCGGATAAAGACACGATGACCAATTTTGACAGAGCAAAATGGTTAGATAGATTTAGGCCGTACTCTGGTTTCTGAGCTGTCTACATATCCCTGGTTTTGCAGGAATCAAGCCGTATGTAGTTTCGGATTCACCGGTGAAGTCATTACATGAACAAGCGCAATATCTAGGGATCGAAGAATGAACGGTTTACGGGAGAGGTTAGGTTTGATACAGTTGAGGAACTGGAGCGGGATCGCCCCTGCTGGGATATTCGTTACTCACCGGATTACCTGCAAATAAGAGTAATACAAGCGTATATTGTGCATAAATTTAAACATGATGCAGGTTCCCTTTGAGACTATGAAAGCTGTCTTCGGACGGTTAGGGATGACCTCCTTAGACCATGATGTCCTGGTCCATGAATTGTTTGATGAGATATTCGCAGGCCATGAAATGATGTTCTCGGGCTATGAAGATGGTGCCTCCGAACTATGACGCCTTTGAATAATGATATGCAAGATTGAGAGAGATCCTCAGGCCATGACATGGTGTCTTCCGGCTATGAGGATGATACCGTTAGACTATGACACCTTCGGAAAAGTTGGCGATATTTCAGTCCATGAGATGCAATAGAATGATGTCAACAAGACAAGGCTTAGTCATGCGAATTGGGGGGCAGAGCTTAGCCCGAAAGAGAAGCGAAGTAAATAATGCTTGAGAGATGGCGCTTAGTCTCGGTGAAAAAGTAAATTGCAGGCAGAGCTTAGGCTCATGCAAGTATGGAGACAGAGCTTAGTCTCATGCAAATGAAGGCAGGGATTAGCCTTATGCAGGTGAAGGCAAATATTAGCCTTATGCAAGGGAAGATAGAGATTAGCCTTATGCAAAATAAAGGTAGAGATTAGCCTTGTGCAAATGGAAGGCAGAGATTAACCTTATGCAGATGGAGGCAGAGCTTAGCCTCATGCAGAATGCGGGACAGAGCCTAGTCCCATGCAAGATGAAGGCAGAGCTTAGCCTTATGCAGAAGAATAAATAGCAAATGATAGTAGAATTTCTTAGCTGGTAGCAGATTTCAATATTGCGATTGTTGTGAGAATTGTGAATTTGAAGCGTGTTTATCCTTTGTTCCTGCATCCAAAGAAAAAATCATGAGTTCTGTGGATGGGGAAGGTCGGTTAGTATCCCTGCTGGCTTTTCTTGACTCGTTCTTCCTGGTCTGATGATCCTGTTCAAGTTATCGGGGTAGCATTTTCTAAACAGAGCTATTTTTTAAAGCAATCATGCATTATTTTGCAGAGACATAGTATGAAACGTATTTTAAGAATTTTAGATGAATCGACGACCGTGACATGGTTCTAGACATTGCAACCTTTCATGCTACAAAATTTTGAAGGTCCTCCTCAAAATTCTGCCTCAGTTAGATGGGTTGACGTTTCTGATGGGTTGACGTTTCTGACTGTTGCACATGTTGCGGNCCCTCTTAAACGGGAATCAGGTTGGGCGTAGTTCAGTTTACATCATTTGAGAAAGCATAAAGAGTTACACATAGTAGCGCTTGACTGCATAAGAATTTATTGGTTTTGGCCAGTTTTCTCCGTCCATTTCTGCAAGTATGAGAGCTCCTCCCATCAGTACTCGACGAACCATTTATGGACCTTGCCAGTTGGGAGAGAATTTTCCTTTGGCTTTATCTTGATGTGGGAAGATCTTCTTTAACACCAGCTGCCCCGGTGTGGACTGTCTTGTCTTGACTCTTTTGTTGAAAGTGTTGGTCATTCTGCTCTGATAAAGCTGTCCGTGACATATTACATTCATCCTTTTCCCGTCTATGAGGGCTAGCTACTCATAACGACTTCTTATCCATTATGCATCGCTGAGCTCAACTTCTTTTATGATTCTTAAGGAATGAATTTCCACTTCAGCAGGAATAACAGCTTTTGTACCATAACCCAGCAAGTAAGGAGTTGCCCCAGTTGATGTGCGGAATGTGGTGCGGTATCCCAGTAAGGCAAACGATAGCTTTTCATTTCGCTGTCTGTGTTTTTCTATCTTCTTTCTCAATATCTTTTTGATGTTCTTGTTGGCGGCTTCTACAACTCCATTCATCTGTGGTCTATAGGCTGTGGAATTCTTGTGCTTGATTTTGAAAGTCTCGCACATGGATTTCATCAGATCATTGTTTAGATTGGAGCCGTTGTCGGTGATGATTGATTCTGAAACTCCAAACCGATAAACAATATGGTCGCGGACAAAGTCTACCACGACTTTCTTAGTCACTGCTTCGACCTATTTGGTGAAGTAACCAATAGCTGCTAAGATGAACCTGTGTCCATTTGAGGTTGTAGGCTCGATCGGTCCAATGACGTCCATTCCCCAGGCGACGAATGGCCAAGGTGAGCTTGTTGCATTGAGCTCATTTGGGGGTACCTTTACCATATCTGCATGTACCTGACATCGGTAGCATTTTTCGACATACTGGATGCATTACGTTTCCATGGTCATCCAGAAGTAACCAACTCTGAGTATCTTCTTGGCCAAGACAAAACCATTCATATGTGGGTCGCAAGTCCCGGCATGTACCTCTTCGAGTAGTCTGGAGGCTTCCTATGCATCGACATATCTCAATAATCCCAAATCGGGAGTTCTCCTGTACAAGGTTCCTCCGATGTGAAAGAAACTGTTGGACAATCTCCGAAGCATGTGTTTCTGATTTTGATTCGCAAGCTCTGGGTACTCTCCCTTTGACAAATATTCCTTGATATCATGGAACCATGGTTTTCCGTCCGCTTCTTCTTCAACATGGGCACCATATGTCGGCTAGCTATAGATCTTTACTGGAATAGGATTAATGAAGTTCTTATATGGATGTTGTATCATTGATGATAGAGTGTCCAGTGCATCGGCAAACTCGTTCTGAATTCTGGGGACGTGCCAAAATTTTGTCTTTGTGAACCTCTTTCTCAATTCCTGCATATGGTGCAGATACGGCAGTATCTTGGAATTCTTGGTAGCCCATTCTCCTTGTACTTGGTGTATTAGCAGGTCTTAATCACCAATTACTAGCAGCTCTTGAATATTCATGTCAATGGCCATGTTGAGCCCTAGGATGCAGGCTTCATACTCTGCCATATTGTTGGTGCAGGGGAATCTGAGTTTAGCAGATACCGGATAATGTTGGCCAGTTTCCGACACCAAGACTGTTCCAATACCGACCCCTTTGAAATTGGCTGCTCCGTCGAATAACATTCTCCAGTTGTCATAGGATTCAGCAATGTCTTCTCCTATGAATAATACTTCTTCATCAGGAAAATATATTTTCAGAGGTTCGTATTCTCCTCCCACAGGGTTCTCGGCAAGATGATCTGCCAATGTTTGTCCCTTGACCGCTTTCTGAGTCACATACACGATGTCGAATTCACTTTGCAGGATTTTCCACTTGGACACCTTGCCAGTGGGCATGAGATTCTGAAAGATGTAATTCAAGGGATCCATCCTTGATATGAGATATGTCGTGTAGGCACAGAAGTCGTGCCTCAGCTTCTGGGCTACCCAGGTTAGAGCACAGAAGGTATGCTCCAGTAGAGAATACTGTGTCTCGTATGAGTGAACTTCTTACTCAGATAATAGATATCCTGTTCCTTTCTTCCTGTCTTGTCGTGCTACCCCAGAACACAACCAAAAGCTCTATCTAATACTGCAAGGTAGAGTAGCAAGGGTTTACCTGGCTCTGGCGGGACCAAAACTGGTGGCGTTGACAAGTATTCCTTGATTCTGTCGAAAGCTTTTTGACAATCCTCGATCCATTTAGTTGCAGCATCCTTCTTTAACATCTTGAAGATCGGTTCACATATGACCGTGGACTGGGCTATGAACCGGCTGATGTAGTTAAGGCGCCCCAGGAAACTTATCACATCTTTCTTATTATTTGGCGGTGGTAATTCTTGGGTGGCTTTGACTTTTGACGGATCTAGTTCTATTCCTCGGCAGCTGACAATGAAACCAAGTAATTTTCTGGCAGGAACCCCGAATGCACACTTTGCGGGGTTTAATTTCAGGTTGTATTTCCGCAACTTGTTGAAGAACCTCCTCAGACCTGTTATATGGTCAGTAGTTTTCTTGTGATAATGACGTCGTCCACATATACCTCGATCTCTTTATGTATCATGTCATGGAAGATAGTGGTCATAGCCCTCATATAAGTGGACCCTAACATCCTTTAAGCCGAATGGAATCATCTTATAACAGTAGACTCCCCACGGCGTGATGAAAGCCGTTTTCTCAGCATCTTCTTCATCCATCCAAATTTGATAGTATCCGGCAAAACAATCCACGAATGACTAAAGTTCATGCTTTGCACAATTGTCAATCAGGATGTGTATGTTTGGAAGGGGGAAATCATCCTTTGGACTGGCCCGGTTGAGATCCCGGTAGTCGACACAAACCCTAACTTTTACGTCTTTCTTCGGCACTGGCACGATGTTGGCTAACCATGTTGGATATTCAACTACCTTGAGGACCTTGGCGTTGATTTTCTTGGTAACTTCCTCTTTGATTTTCAGACTCATATCAGGCTTGAACTTTCTGAGCTTCTGTTTTACCGGCGGCACATTGGATTGGTTGGCAGCTTGTGATCCACTATGGATGTACTTAGACTAGTCATGTCGTCATACGACCATGAAAATATGTCTTCATACTCTTTCAAGAATTGGGTGTATTCCTCTTTACCTGATGGTGACAAATGGATGTTGATGCGAGTTTCTTTGACAGTCTCTGAATTTCCCAAGTTGACTACCTCAGTTTCGTCCAGGTTGACTTAGGTCCATTCTTGAAATCCTCAACTTCTCTGACAATTTCATCGGGTATGACACCCTCTTCTTCGGAATCGATGTCCTTTTTTTTGTTGTCTCATTGCATGTCACATTCATTGGTTCATCAAGACAGGAAATAATATTGTTGTATAAATAAAAGTAATGAGAGAAAAATGATAATAAATAACTATTAATTCGTTGAAATGTAAAAGAGATTTTGATAATTTAAACAAATATTTTGGAACATTGGGATTTTATTGGTAAACAAAACAAATGCAAAAAAGGAAATCATTAGCAAAAAATGAAGTAAATAACATTGTTCAGCCTTGCTACCCCGGGACTCGTCGAGCCCTGGATGGTTTGACGATCCAATTCTTGAGGAATGATCCCTTGCTCACAGTTTGGATGGTAGGTCCTTCCTCTTCCTCCTCCCCAGCAATAACACAATAGTCCATGCCTTCATCTTCTAGGAATAGATTCTTCAAAGCTGCTAGAGTTTCTTCTTCTTCTGACCCCCATATGATATCAGCGTGCTGGAAAGTTTCCTCCAAATGTGGTATAGGCTGTTCCAATGGATAGTAGGGACCGCGCCATAGTGGAAACCAGTCTTCGTACTCCTGCCAAGTGTATTTTTATCCCATCCCAAAAGTGGTGCCATGGTGCTTCAGTTGTATCGGTTTGGAAATCCCCTGAAGATTCTTACCGAGCCCTTTGCCAGGCTTGTACCCAGTTCAATATGCTTTCGATCTTACTATCCCACCACTTATCCTTGTCTATTGCATTGACCTGCTCGATGTGGTGATAGGTTTCTCCACCCAGCCTTCTTCTACCTTCAACCACCGGGATGGTCTGGCGACTATAGATAGGGTTGCTTACATCTCCGTGGATGATTACTTCCTGGTGGTTCCATTCAAATTTCACCGCCTAATGCAATGTTGATGCCACAGCCCCAGCGACATGTATCCATGGCCGCCCCAATAACAGATTATATGAAGCGGATACATCTATCACCTGAAATTCCATCTCGAACCATGTAGGTCCCATCTGTAGACAAAGACTGATTTCTCCAATGGTAGCCCTCTGAGAACCGTCGAAAGCCTTCATATTCATGGAACCTTCTCTGATCTCGTACAATCTTTTGACTAATCTTTTGAGTGTTCTCAATGGGAAAATGTTGAGGCCGGATCCTCCGTCGATTAGAACCATGGTAATGAAATAATCTTCATATTGCACAGTGATGTGCAGTGCCTTGTTGTGACTTAGCCCTTCAGGTGGCAGCTCGTCCTCGTGGAAAGTGATCTTCTAACTTTGCAGCACCTGTCCCACCATGTTGGCCATTTCTCCACTGGTGATGTTATTAGGCACATATGCTTCGTTCAACACTCTCATCAAAGCATTCATGTGCACTTTTGAGTTCTGCAGCAATGACAAGATGGATATTTGGGCTAAAGTCTTGTTCAACTGATCTACGACTGAATATTCTTTAGCTTGCACCTTTCTCCAAAGATCATCTGGACCTGTTTCAATGACGGGTGGCCTGTTGGAAGCATGTTTGCTAGACTCTGCCAAGTGTTCAGGTGTATAGACCCTGCCGGTCCTGGTCATCCCCTATGCGGCACCAGCTTCTTCCATCTTAATCTTACTTTTCCTTCTTGCTTCAGCCATGTAGTCCCAAAGGTACGGCATTAGTGTTGAAAGGCGACGGGGTTGACATTGTCACTATAATTGGTGCGGCTATCTTCACTTCAAATGGGACAGGTGTCGTGGCAAGTGGCATTACCTCAACCTCAAACGGCACAGATGCATCCGCAGGTGGTGCCACTTCAAACTTGAATGGGACTGACGCAGCTACCTCAACATCTCCTGACGGTTAAATCTGGACTATGATGGGATTAAGTGTGACCGCTGGCTTCTTTGGGTCATCACCTCCTTTTATTAATCCAATCGTCCCTTCTGGGTCCCATTCTTCTTCTATCTCTATCATGTTGATGCCTCCACCCCTATGGTCTGGGAGCGGATTGTTGCGGGCATTGGGAGTAGCTTCCTTTGCTTGGATGATCTTATTATCAATCAGAGACTGGATTTTATCCTTAAGTGAATGACATTCATCAATTGTATGCCCCTTCATGCCGGAATGGTATGCATAGGTTTTATTTGGGTTGACCCATTGGGATGGATTTTCAGGGGTTACAATAGGGATAGGAGTAACATAACCAGTAGCTTTTAATCTTTTGTACAATTGGTTAATAGGTTCAGCAATGGAAGTATATTTCTTGGGCGGCCTGCGGTCAAAATTGGGTCAGGGTCTTGGAAAATTTTGGTGAGCAGGGGATGACTAGAAGTGAGAGGGTTGAGAGTTGTATGTATGATAAATAGTGGTTGGTTGGGAATACCTGGGAGACGTGGGTTGATAAGCAGGTGGGGGTGACGGTTGATAATCAGGTAGAAGTGCTGGTTGATATGTAGGTGGGGGTGCTTGGTATGTGAGTGGGGAAGTTCGGTATACCAACGAGGATTTGGGTCCCTGTGCAACCATTACTGTCACTATATCTTTCTTCTTGAATATACCACCAGACTGCAAGGCTTTGTTGGTGGCTTGTAGTGCTTCGAAATGAGTAACCATTCCGCTCTTAATCCCTTCTTCAATTCTCTCACCTAGCTTGATGATGTCAGAGAATTTGTGGTTTTCAACTACCATCAGCCTCTCATAATATTGCGGGTCCTGTACCTGAACGAAGAATTTGTTCATTTGTTCTTCATTTAGGGCGAGCCTGACCTTGGCTGCTTCAGATCTCCAGCGAATGGCATACTCGCGAAAAGTTTCGGTGGGCTTCTTCTTGAGGTTCTGGATATAAAATATGTCTCGAGCATTCTCCGTGTTGAACCTGAACGGATCCATGAAATATGAGGCCATGCCTATCCAGTTGGAACACTTCTTAGGGTCTTGTATGATGTACCAAGAAAAAGCATCTCCGGTGAGGCTTCTCATGAACAATTTCACGCGAATCTTCTCGTATCTTCCTACTCCAACCAATTTATCACAATAGGTTCTTAGATGGACCCTCGGATCACCTGTACCGTCGAACATCTCGAACTTAGGAGGTTTGTAACCCTCTGGTAGTTCAACATCAAGCTGTATGCAGAGATCTTCATAGTTCAATCCCTCAACTCTTTTACTTCCTTCGACGCCCTAGACTCATCTAGCCAGTCTCTTGAGTTCTTCGGCCAAGTTCTTAATGAGCGTATCCTTCTCACTGGATTCAGGTGTGTAAGAAATAGGTTAGGTGGAGTGAGGTAGAGTCTCCACGTATATGGGTTTTTATGATGGCCTGACGCTTGAGCATAGAGGTGGTCATCTGTGGAGCGTTGTGGTTCAGGGATGATACAGTGGGGTGTTTCTCGGAGTGTGACAAGTGTTGAATTGTGGTGGAATAGTTTGATTTTTCGGTGGAGTTGTACGGTGGTGAGTTGTGGGAGGGTTCTGTCTGTTTGGGGTATTCTAAGGAGGTATGGGGTTTTGGGTGTTCGGATGATGGATCTCTGGAACACTAAGTGAGAAGGATAGATTCGCCAAGTTTCGCACATGTTCAAGCTCCCCTTGGAGTTTCAAATACCTTTGCTCGAGTTGTGACATAGCATCATTCTGAACCTGAGTACCTTGATTATCGGGATCTTCTGTTCGTTCAGCTGTCATTGTGTTTTCCTTTCTGATATTGCTCAAATCTTCCATTTTGCCTTTAAGTGGACTAGGAGGAGGAGGAGGTGGAGGGCCTCTAGATCTTGTGTGATATGAAGATGATGCCAGAATGCACGAACCAACCTTTGGGGAGGGGAACAATCAAAAATAAAGAAAGCAAAAATGAAAGGTAGCCAAGTCAGTGAGAGTTCAGAAAAGAATATTTGCAATACTTAAACACATATTGTGGAATGTAAATTCGCGTTCTATTTTGGGAGCTTCGTTGTGCCCGAGGTAGGCCTAGCGACAAGTTGTTTTGGAGAACTTAGATTCCAATAAATGCCTCATTTCATTAATATAAAAAATAGACGAATCCCAAAACGACACTAAGATAATAAAAGATAAGTCACTATTGGCACTTGGCCATATTACATTTAGAAAAAGCAGGTAAATCTAATCTACTTGGTCCCAGAAGGACATTCCCCAAGCTTAATCTTTTTGACATATTTTGGATCGTGCCGAACCTAGGGACTTCGTACCTCATTTTCTGCAAAACAAATAAAGATAGACCCTTTCCCCCTCCGGATTCAACTACTTATACATTAGTGATTAGCATATTGGCATTTATTTCTCCAAATTAATGCACAGATCGTGATCGCGCCCGTTGGGATTACAAGAACCCTGATGGGCTTTTGGATAAGGCTGTCTTAAAGGGTTTTCATGCGGACAACATATTAACCCGGCTAGGTTTGACCATGATGCATGTACAGTTATAATCAGAGTAGGATTTCTATAGGGTTTTATACTGGTACCCTCAAGCGGACAACTTGAGGGGGAAAGGAACAAAACCGTCGATTGCACCGCTGATCGACTAGTTTTATCACAAATAAGCCTTTCCGAATTTAGAGGGAGATATAAATTAGGAAGAACACAAACACTCATGAAGCGTTGCTATAGGATTTGTATAGGCACGAGTGGAATATGATGTTGAGCATGATTATGCAACAATAAATAAGCAATAAAAGCATGTCGTCATGTATTTGCACGTTATGAAAGCAGTAGATACAACGGTTATGATTGAAAATCAGTTACAAAGGAAAACAAAAAGAAACATGTCAGTTTCATTTAAAAGAATAAATACTTGGGAAAGTAAACAATTAATTGCACATAAAGGGAAAGGGAAAGGGGTGCAGGTTTTAGCAAAATAAAGTCAAATTCACAAAGCAGTTTGAAATGGTAAAAACCTAGAAGTCCCCAGTAGAGTCGCCATGCTGGAGCGTCCCCTTTTTTCCCTCCTTTCGGATTAGTCAGGGTTCTTAACGTTATTGGGACAACTCATTTCCTTTTGGGAAAAGGGATGTGAAGGACTTGAAGAGTCTCCACCTAACGAATTAAGGTGTGTTAGGGCACCTATTAAGGGTTATAATAACACTAATTGAATAACCAGAGATTGGGTAAGGGCTTGAAATTACTCCCAGGGGAAGGTGTTAGGCACCCCTCAAAGTCCACAACTGTGGTTCTCGGCCAAACAAACTTTGTGATTTTTAGCAAGTAGCAAATAAGCAGTCAAGTATACACATGGCAGCAAGTAATGGTTGTGAAAAGATACGCATTCTAAGAACATACATGTAGGGAATAGGGGAGTCCTAAGTTGTTAATCCTATAGGATCACATCAATGCAATGACCGGTAATCATTCCTTGGTTAAGGGCTACACGTGGCATTAGCGCACCGGTCATCATATCCATATCTACCCTTTACCCCACCCCTTAGCGGTTATTAAGAGAGTTTATGTAGCGATCTCTATGCACCCGTTCCTTCTTAATGGTCCTGGGGTAATTTAGGACCTCTAAGTATAGGTAGTTCTAGACAGACCCCTAAGGTTTTAAAAGGATAAAATTCTAAGCGACAAGCAAGAACAAATAGGACTAATCAGATAAATGCAGGAAAGCAGTTATGAGGCCCAGATTTACCTCCACAAGTAATGCACATAATCAGCACGTCTCAAACACAAACAAGAGGCAGTTTTATTAGACATAATCCTAAGACAAGATATCTAAGTGAATGTTAATGCACAAAAATATGCAGCTTGTTTATAAACTCAACAGCAAGGACCTAATCAGTTTGCCTACTGATTTCAAAACCTATTAAACTTTAGACAGTTCAGAAGTTGTTTTACCTAAAAACATGTTGTTCTAGGTGATACAAGAATGCAGAGATTGTTACTAGTTTTATTAAGAGCAAGACAATTAGATGTAACACTGTTTTTACCTTTTTCGTGAGTCAGTAGTTAAACTAGGCGTGGTTAAGCAGATGCAAACGAAATCCTAGAGCAGGATATCTAATATGCACATATAAATGCATGATGGTTAAGACATAATTTCAGGATACACAGAATTCCTAAATGTATGATTTCTAAAATGCACAAAGAGGATTACAGAATGATCGAAACATGAGTTTTTGAATGCGCAAGAGTAACAGTTTTATATTGATTTTATTATCCTAGGAGCAGGATTTCTCAGTGGTAGGCATAAGCATAAATTAAGGACATGTTGTACGTTAAAGCAGTAAACATGAAAGCCTTGAAGACATGATATCTAATGCATGTTTGGCATGGTTTGAATGAATATGTTGGTCCTAAGCATGGATTCTAATGCAGATAGAAATAGTGTAAAGCCTAAGACATGCTTTCTACCCAATGATAGAATTACATAGCTACCCTCCCCATTTTACTATCCATCCCCAAAATCTGTTTACAATAATTATTACAAACCAGTAGCTTAATTAATTACGTAAATAGATAGAAAAAAAGAATTTAAACTATAGGGAGCATGAAGCAGGCCCATATATACCAGGTGTCCATAGCCTCACATGCCAAAGTCATAACCTTCCTCATGCCCGGGTGCGTCAGAGTTTCCTAAGGACCTCAAGGATCCTGGGCAGTGCTCACACCCAGATTTCATAGCCAGAATTAAGTAAGTGTAGTATGGAAATACCAACTCCAGTGCATCAGAGTTCAGAGGGATCTCACAGGAATCCCAAAGCAGTCACACACTGGAAGGGCCGAACTTAAGGATCTAAGAGTAGAGTGAGAGTTCTTGACATGGTTTTGAAAATGCTTGGGTATGAAACAGTATTGAAAAGACTCAGTTGAAGGTTATAAAAGTATGAAGTGGTTTAGTAGTAAAATAGTTTGAACAAGAGTAGGGTAATTAAACAAACAGTATCAACTACAGAACATAACAAGTTCAGCAACACTCAATCAACATTTTTCACACAGGGGTAAGGGGGTTGGGGACAGATACAACACCCAAGGTGAGCACATAACAAGCATAAGCATAGAAGTCTCAAGGAATAACAGACAATATGTCCTGGTTTCCAGAATTGCTAATTAGGGACATGGTTGCATAGAATCAGAAGTGCTTAGGGACTTGTGGGATTGGGGATAACTAATGATGTAAACATAGTATGGGAGTATGAGAATTTAAGAACAAATAATAGAAGACATATTGGTATCAAACAGAATTGAGCATATAATCAGAACAACTTAAGGTAACAATTGCACAATAGGTGCATACCAGAACTAGGCAACTCATAGACAAGCATTCAAAGACAGGGTGGAGTCACATAGAGACAGATTACACAGGAAGCAAACATGTTCATAAAAAGGCTGATCCTAAAAAGGGGTTAGAACATAACTAGTATACTAAGTAAAACAAGTTAAACACATGGTGAGAAGCAAACAATAGACAGAAACAGATTAGTAAAAGAAGCACATTGATTTTGGAACTTGAATTTAAAATTAGAACATACCAGTAAGGAGAATAGACACAAAGTGAAGAACAGGAAAGTGCAATAGTTAGTCTTGGCTTGCAACCAGCTAATTCAGTAACAATAGCAAGTAACAAAAGTAAGCAGAAACGTTTTTGAGTGTATGAGAGAGTTGTGAACTAATGTGAGTTCGTGTGTGTAGAAGATTGTCTAATAAGAGTAGAAGAGAGCAATATATATAGTAGTTTGAAAGCTAGATAAATAAGGTTAGAGTCAAACTGTTCAGTAATTGAAGAACTCAGAATCTATTAGAGTAAAAATCAGTGCAAGTACTCCCTCAATTAAGGGAATTAACTTCAAACGGTAAAAGACAGGTAACAAATAAGGAAGGAGATCATATATGGCTAAAATATAGCTAAGGAAATAATTCAAACACAGTACAGGTATAAAGTAAGCGATTAAGGCTAGGTACATACGGTTCTAATTAAGTAAATAACATAAGAATCAATTAACAGTATAGTCAACCACATAATTAAGGCAAGAAAATAATTTAGAAGTCTGAA
This sequence comes from Nicotiana paniculata, assembly GCA_005239505.1. Classification (NCBI taxonomy): domain Eukaryota; kingdom Viridiplantae; phylum Streptophyta; class Magnoliopsida; order Solanales; family Solanaceae; genus Nicotiana; species Nicotiana paniculata. The sequence continues at coordinate 8,485 of ML325908.1, read as the reverse complement.
ATCAGTAAAGGGCATCAATCACAGGAAATCAATAAAGGGCATCAATCACAGGAAATCAGTAAAGGGTATCAATTACAGGAAATCAGGGATTCAATTACAGGAAATTAGGTATTCAAACAAAATAGCACTGATTAAAGGAAACTACTACAAATATCTGGAATAAACATATTATAGGAAGGGAGAAGCAAAATCAAAAATCCTAATGAGCGTAACGGGGTAGAAATCACGGAAATTGAGAACATATTCATGAGAAACAGACATGCATACAAATCAAACGAACAAATCAGCGTAGACAGACTCAGAATCCAGAACTAAGCCAAGAAATTAGGGGTTTTAGCACAGTTAATCAGGTTAAAGGGAATACCTAAATAAACCGTTTAAACATAGTAAACATTATAGAATAACACTTAAAATCAGAGGAAAAGTCGTTGTGAAAAAGGGGGTTAAGAAACCCTAGTTATGGAGACGAAGAGACGTTTTGAAAAGATCAGAAAGTTCTCATGGATAACCAGTAAAATAACTCAGAATACTCTTAGATCTGTTACAGATCTAACGAGTTAAGATATAAAAATAGGGTTTCAGAGAAGAATAACCCAGAGGTAGAGAGATTCCGGCTTAGAAACCATAGATCTAGCCGGAAAAAGAAAGATCTTACTCAATCGAGCCATGGCGGCCTGAGAATGGTAAGCACGGACCCAAGGGAGGGAAGTGAACAACCACTGTTCTCTTGAGGACCTCGATAAAGCAAGAAACCGGGCATGGGAGGAGCCTTAGAGGCTAGGGGTGGTAGAGAACCACTATTGCAGCCGGCGAGGGGAAGCTGGGGTTAGGGCAGAGGGAGCTTGAGAGAGAATGGGAAGGTGTGACGGTGCAGAGAATGAGAGAATGAGGGTTTGGGGGGGGGGGTGTGTATGGTCTTAGGTTAATTTAGGAAAGAACGGATCTGGTCCGTTGATCAAAATTGATCAACGGCCCAGATTAAAACAGAAATTGGGTCGGGTAGATTTGGGAATTGGGCTTGGGTGGGTCGGGTAGATTTGGGAATTGGGCTTGGGTATTGGGCTAGTTTAATTAGGGGTTTGGGCTGATTTTAATAGGCTAAAATTGAAAAATGAAATAGGCTATTAGTTAAATACCCTATTCAGATTAATTAAAATAATTTATAAAATAGCTAATGATCATAAAAAATAAATTTCATGCATAGAAAATAGTTTAAAAAGATTATTTAGTATTTTAAAGTACAAAGGACTAATTTTTGGTAGAAATAGTACAAAATTATATGCTTGGACTATAATTGCAAAGTTATCGTAATTATAGCCAAAAGGTGCCAAATTGGCTAGTTACGGAATAATTAAATCAAGAAATATTTTTTGAAATCATTTGTGATGCAATTGTATAATTATTTATTGGAGATAAAATACTGGACAAATTAATAAAACTGTAGAAAAATTATAAAAAAAATACCAATTGCTAATAACGCATGATTTTTGAGGGTATATATGCAAATAAAAAATATTTTTGGTAAAAATTGGGTATCAATAGTTGCATCTCACTATTGTTCTCCCAGTTCTTATTTGGTGCGACAACTAGGCTGCTATTCATATCGCCAAGAACCCAGTGTTCCATGAGCGTACCAAACACATCGAAGTCGATTGCCATTTCATTCGAACAAAGTTGGCAGATGGTCTTATTTCTTTGTCCCATGTTTCTGCTAGTTCCCAATTAGCTGACATTGTTACTAAACCTTTGACGGGCCTACACTATCGCACCTTGACTGGTAAGTTGGGCATGTGTCCACCCTCCAACTTGAGGGGGGTGTAGGAGTTACCTGAAGATTGGGCTATGACGATTGGGCCAACACACTGAAGATTAGGCCACGACGATTGGGCCAACACAAGAACTGAAGCAATTGGGCCTAGCCCGTTGTTTATTTGTATCAATGTTTATTTTCCTTTGGTTCTTACATTGTAAAGGCCCAAAAATATAAATAGGGGCTAAGTGATATTCTACACCATTCTATTCATTTTTCATTTTTGATCAATAGATTAGAAGATATTTTCCTCCCAGAGACGACTTTCCCCTTTCTTCTTCCTTATGAACACTAATAAAAAATCTGAACATTCATGTCGATTTCTAGTCCTAACAAACCGTAGACATGATAAAGTTGCAAGTATTAATAAACTTAAAGTTTACTTTATAAAAAGCTAAAAACATGGCCGATTACTTTATAAAAATAACCTTACAGTTTACTCTAGATTGTTATTCATATTAGGTAACATGATAAAGTTGCAGGCATTGAAACCAAAAAAGAAGAATCTATAGGTATATTCCAGCACAAGTTGAGAAGTATTTAGATTATGCTTTGTATAGATGGAAAGAAATGTTGATACACATTGACAAAATAAAGAGCAAGGCTGAACTAGTACGGAATGTACACAAGATTTTCTAAAACAGATAACAAGGAATACTTGAGTCGTTTTCAACAGAAAAAGTAATTTAAGAGAAAGATGGAGAATGCAAATAAACAAAGGGCAGTCAAAAAGTATACTGCTCTAAATTGCAACCATTTATTGAACAAAAGAGCCCCAATCTGGTTGTAGAGCACCAAATGATTAGCAATATAAGTGATACAATACTATTCAAACACAATCAGAAGTTGCTAACAGAAATTGCAAGAAGAAAAGAAAAGAATCGGATTTTACGCTAAGATTTGCAGGGGGGCAACGGTGAGCCACAAAGACAAGCATTTCCAGCAAAAGAATTAGCCGCAAACTTTGATGGTGGAAGCTGACCACACAAATGATTACTACTCAAATTCAACTTGTCTAGTCCAGAAATGGCCTTTGGAACTTTCCCATAAATCATATTCCTAGACAAATCCAAATCCTTCAATGTTTGAACAATCCTTAACTTCTCCAAATCGAACTTCAATTTATTCCCAGAAGCGTGAAATCCAACCAAGAAATCAGTCTTGTTCAACAACCCAATTGGACTTCCACTAATCTCATTATCCGAAAGATCAATATAATCGTAAAAATAAGTAGTCTTCGGCTTCCAAGTATCCAACTTAATCTTGATCCCACATTTTGCTAGCTTCAATGAATATATAATTGGAGAACTTGTGATCCAACTTGGTATTGTACCAAGGTGGAAATTATTGTACGATAAGTCCAAAGACTCAATACCTTTTACAAACAACTTTGGAAATGGGTCGACAAGAAGATTGTGAGAGAGATCAAGATTGAATATTTTGGTTAGATTTGCAAAGGATTTCGGTACAGTTCCTGAGAACTTATTCGAAGAAAGATCTAATGTGTCTAGAGTACGGAATTTTCCAAGGAAATGTGGGATTTGACCAGTTAAATAATTGTGTCCTAGCTCAAGGTACATTAGTTGTGGAGCTAAAGTTTCAATACTAGTTGGAATTTTCCCAGTAAATTTGTTGTTAGAAAGTTCCAAGATTATGAGCTTAGACAAGGAAGTAAAGAAGTTTGGTATTAACCCAGTGAGCTGATTCTTCTCTAAACTCAAAAAAGTTAAGCTCTTGAGCTTGCTAAATGTCTTGGGTATGGTGCCAGTGAGCAAATTGTTACCGAGTTTGAGCTGGTTCAATTGAGTTAACTGGCCAATTGAACTCGGTATCGGGCCGGTTAACCGGTTACCCGAGAAACTCAGTGCAAAAAGTTGGGTCAAGTTACCAATGTTTGCGGGTATACGACCCGATAACTTGTTGTTTTCAATGTAAACAATTTGAATTTCAGGTAGAGTAAGGAGAAAATTTGGTGTACCCAATAAGTTTTTAAGATTTTCAAGATTAATACTTTTTAATCTTTTTAGTTTGGAAAGAGAAGACGAGATGGTACCCGACAAGATTACGTTTTTCTCGGGTTGCCCATAGATCTGTAGTCCTGTGACCCGATTGTCTTCCCCACAAGATACACCCGACCAAGTACAACAATCAGTGCCCGTTTTCCAACTTGCAAGAAGACCCGACGGGTCGGATCTGATACCCGACTTGAAACCTAACAACCCAGCTTCATCGTCTACGTGGCATTTTGCTGCTAGGCCTGTGAGGCACTGCAGGGTGAGAATAGAAAGGAAAAAGAATTGAGAAGAAGATAGCATTGTAAATATGGATATGTGTGCTTGTGCTTGCTCAAAGTAGGAAGCATTTATAGAGTGGAAGTTCGATATTGGGTCCCAATACTTTAATTATTGGTAGTGAATATCTTGTAAAGATGGAAACTTGTATTACTCAGTTAGAGAGTATGCTTGAAATAAAATGTGTGTAAACTTTTGACTTTTGAAATTAAAACATAACGAAACAAACTCACCAAAAATTTAAAGGGTGTCACTATATAATATATATATATATTTTTAAAAAAATTACCGAACTAAACAGTATAATTTTTTGATGAAATAGTTGTACTATCTTGTTCATGCTTTTTCTTTATCAAAATCATTTTAGTTAAACATTAAACAAGGAAACTCATAAGCATGATAGAAATAAAAATGTTGATGCATTTTGAAGAGATTTTGCATACCATATTTAGAAATACATGAACATGGAGGGTTACTATCTTCATACTTCCAAAGTATTATAATTGGGTATACAGTCATAGAACATGTCAATTCTTCAATATTGATGGCTCTAGGTAGGACAAAGTCGAGATAATGTTAAAAAAATATGTTTTGTATTAGTGCAACATGGTCAAGATCCTTTAGACTTACGGCATTAACTGTAGCTTTTATGAGTGAAATGTAATTGAAAGCAATACTGCTTATTTGGACGTGAAATGTAATTCCTTCGTGCAAAAAACTGATGATACGAGAGAACAATAATATATTTAATGTCAACGCAATTAGATTTGGTTAGTTTTATTATATGGACGGGTTCAAGTCATAGAAGCAACTATTTTAATGATTGTATTAGGGTAGACTGTCTACATCATACCCCTTAAAATGCGATTTTTCTTCATATTTTACGTGAATGCAAGATACTTTATGCACCAATTTGTTTATGTCAATTCAAAATGATTGTGCTAATTTCACCAAATTGATCAAGAATGCCTTGTCATTTTCAATTTCACTCTAATAATTGATTGCGTGGAAACCGGAAATGGGAAAGGAGAACGCTAATTTATTTTGTGCTATTAAGTTTTATAGCATCTGGTGAAGACTTGATTTATCTTTTGCAAATATCGTAAACGCTAAATTTTATGAGGAAGAAAAAGAAAAGGAGGAAATGCATACTTAAACTGTTACGCACATGCTAAATGGCCAAAATTAAAATTAATAAAAGTTTTTATCTTTTTATCCTCCGCCTAAATATGATCCCCAAATCAGTTGAGTACTTAACTTTCAAAAATCACTTTCTGTCGTAACAAATAAAAAGAGAATGTGAGATTAATGCACCGAAAGATCTTTTCTGGAAAATGTTTCTCTCCACAGTCAAATTAACAGAATCAAACTAAAGAATATATACATGAAAGTAAGGTAGATAAGATTACACGTCAGGAAGATGAGCAGCCAGTAAATATAGCTGATCTTAACCCGCGCCAAAAACTATTTAAATCTAGTAGTCAAAAAGAAAATATAATTTATATAATTTTTATATATAACATCAAAATATATATATATATATATATACAAAATATATAAATTATATATATCTTTTTATTATTATTTTTATAACGGTTATATAGTATCATTTTCCATTATCGATCTTATACTGATAGTGGGCGGCCCATTTTAATAAACGCGTTGGTGCTGGTCACCTTCCACCAGTTTGCTGGCAAGTTGGCAACTGGCCCAGTCCAAGTGAGTAGTAAAAAGGGATTATTTCTTGTAAAAATTAGCTAGGTTTGCCACTTTTTGAACCAGATATTAGAGTTTAACTATATTTTAAATTATAACAATAAATTAGCCAATTATTATTTAATTAACATTTTTTGCCCCCAATTAAACATGTGACATAACTCCAACTATCGGTAATGGAGATCGAAGTATTGACGAGTGGAACCCCAACAAACTATGCTGGAATTAAAAGATTTATTGAATTTTCAAACTCATGAATAATTCTTAGTTTTTGAGTATTTACTATTAAAGAATCCAGGAACGATTCCTGTATTTGAACCTTTACTAATTCAAAATCTATAAACGATTCCTAATTTTAAATTCACATTGTTCTTCAGTAATTTCGAATCTTTATTAGCGCAAAATCTAAAATCTAGGAATACTTTTTAGTTTTTGAACCTTTAGTAATGCAAAATTCATGAACGATTTCTGTTTAATTTATATTGTACTTCAACAATTTTGAACCTTTTACTAGTACAAAATTTAAAATTCAAGATAATTACTGTATTCTGAACCTTTATTAGTACAAATTCAAGGAAAATTTAGGAACGATTCACGATTTTTGAGTTCACATTATACTTCAACAATTTGTAACCTTTAAATATAAAATTCATGATAGATTATTGATTTTTAAACCTTTACTAGTGTAAAATCTCACAAAATACATGAGTAATTTATGAGTTTTGAATCCACATTATACTTCAATAATTTTTAACCTTTAATGCAAAATTCAGGATAGATTACTGATTTTTGAATCTTTACTAGTACAGAATCTACGAATGATTCATGGCTTTTTAATTCACATTATACATCAACAATTGAGAATAGTGCTGCAAATCATTCAAACTCCAACAACAATTCCTAAATTTTGAACTAATAAATATTTAAAGTCCAGTAATCGTTTTTGGATCGGGATATTTTTATTTAGACTTGTGATTCCGTATTAATAAGTGGCTACTTTTTCAATACAATTTAAAATATGGTTAAACTCTAATATCCAACATAAAAGTGGCCATTTACCAATTTTTTACTTTTTTTTTTATATTTTTATTATATAGAAGAGTTTGAGTTTCGACATGCTTGCTTAGTTGTCTTTTTCATTTTGTCCAGGGGCAATTTGGACCTTTAACAACATCTAATGAAACGTGTGCTTTAATCCCCAGTTTACCTCCACCGCATCAGTTTTTTCACGGTTTCACCAAATTCACAAAACATGTGTCTGTGGTTTGTCTTTTGTGTAATTTGAGCTTAACCCGAGGCACGAACAAACTGTTGCAATTCATTATTCTTACTTTACCTTTCCGTAGTTTCTCTGTGCTCTGTTGCTTCTTGGCCAGAGTAAGGTTATTTGACTTTTTGCTAATCCTTATGAGTTGTTGCTGTCTTCCAATTACACGAATCCTCTTCCAAATTTTCCTCCTAATATTTAACGCTTTCGCTTCTGATTTTTTATTCAAATTTCACCATTTTGATTCCAGCTTCTTTGTGGCATGTGCTGTATGTGTATGTCTATGACCTTTTTTCAGATTTTTCTTTGTTCGGTGAAACATTTGAGCTTGGTAATGGGACTTTGGTAGGTATTTGTTAGTTTTTTTATTTTTTTCCTGTTTTTTGGATTTCTTTCTTGCTGGATTTTTGATATGCATTCAGTAGTTGTATCTTAGTAATAAAACATAAAAGATTTTTGGTGCAGTCAAGGCCTTTGATGATATGACTGAAACAAGTGAATTTTTTTAATCCTTTTCTGTTACCATAGGTATTCTACAATATACAGAGCCATCATCCACTAAGCCAAAAGGTAGCATATTTACTTCTAAAAAAATAGTAAATAAATTATATTATGTGCTATGTGTTATGTATTAAGGGTGGCAGGTGAGCCGGGCCCGACCCGGGCCCGCGGGCTATACGGGCTAGCGGGCTAAACGGGCCGGCCGTGGGGGGTCCGGGCTTGGGGGGCTTTAGGCCCGTGGGGGGCCGGTTCTAAGGTTTGGACCCGTGAGCCCGGGCCCGGCAGGCGGGCCTGGGCCGGGCCAAGCGGGCCCAACGGTAAAAATTCAAAAAAAAAAAAATTTAAAAAAAATGGCCAACGGCCAGATTTTTAAAATCTACCCGTTGGAGCCTCAAAAGAGCCGTTTGGCATGTTTAAAAATTAGCCATTTGGCTCCCAAACTTTGTTTTAACCCCAAACTTTTTATAATTACACTTTTTCCCTTTTCTCAACTATAAATACCCCCTCATTCCTTCATTTTTACTCACAAAATGATCAATCTCTCTCTAATTTTCTTCTACTATTGCTTACTTTATTATTAAAAATTGTGAAAAATTGTGAAGTTGGTGAATTGAAGTATTCAAGTCTTCAACATTATACAATTTTCAAAAAGTTGTTCGTCAATTCGGTAAACTCGTTCCAACTCATAAGTTTTAATATTATAATTTTGTTTGTTTTAGTTTGTATAATTATAATTAATATGGCCTTTTCTTTGAAAATTTTTTTTAGTGGTAAGGGAAAATCTAAAGTCGGTAAATCTAGTGGCCAAGCTACTACTCCTCCCCCGGCTCCCCCAAGGTAGATCTGTTACCCGTCCTCCCCCACCTATTATTCTTGATAGTGATAACCCTTGTTTTCAAT